>JAQFVV010014997.1:0-22364 GCA_028023455.1 Epiperipatus broadwayi | reverse complement strand
AAAGCTTAATAAATTTCTTTTTTTTTGTTTAATAACAACCATTGAACCAGATTTCAGTCAGGTTCAATATATATATAAGACATATTTTGTGGGTTCATCCATGTTAAAAAATGTAAATATTGATATACCGACATTTCAACTTGATCACACAAGTCATCCACTATAATTATAAATTTATAAATAAGCTTTATTTCAAGCCCAAAATGAACAAAATAGGAAACAAAAAGATGATAAATCAGCTATTAGGATTTGTGTTCCATATATAAAAGAAACTACAGACAGTATTCGATGTATATTAAAATGCTATAATATAGATACAGCATTTTCTACTCATCAAAAGATCGGCAATATAATAGCCTAAGGATTCAATCCCTCTTGAATCTCATGGTGTTTATCAATCTCATGTGAAAATTGTAAAGCTTTTTACATAGGTATGAATAATCGTCATATCAGTGTTAGGAGAGATGAGCATGCTAATGCAGTTAAACAATACTCATTATCATCAGCACTCTCACTCCATACTATAGATTCAGGTCATAAAATTGACTTTTTTAGCATCAGGATCATATCCAGATATGATAATCTCTACCAGTGCAAAATTAGAGAAGCCATTGAGATACTTAAAAGGCCAGATTGTATCAATAAGCGAGATGATACATGCAAACTTCCTCCTATTTGGAAAGATTTTTTTTAAAAAACATTCTTAACATTTTTGCTATATTGGTGGAACTTTAATGTTTTTTTTTCAAATCAATGATTGTAGTGCCTCTACAACTGTCTTTCTACATTTTATCACCCAGTGGATGACTTGTGTGATCTAGTCGAAATGTCGGTATATCAATATTTAAATTTTTTAACATGGATGAACCCACAAAATATATCTTTTATATATGCAACCTGTGAAAATCTTCATATCAACATATATATATTAAAATGATATAAGTGAACCTGAAGTGATGGAAAATCATTACCATCAACACAAGTCAAAATATAAAATTGAATATAAAAGGAATGAGCATGTTATAATGATTATGAGCATGAGAGATCAGAAAAACATTAAGTATAAGTTTATCAGCATTTCACAAAAGTAATAATCATCTATCATTATGAATGACCAACAATAAAAATAAATCAATAGTCAATCTTGTGACTGGATTTAAAATGGATCTGCTATAAATTAGACTACTTATTTAGCCCTTGTCAACTTGGGTAGATGATTTAAACAATAATTTGTCTGCATAAATTTAAGTTTTAATCCATAAGAATATAACAATTAAAAAATAATGCTGGACTACTAAAACATGCTAATCATCATCAATGCTCTGAACACTTAGTACTGCTAATGCATTGGCCATTTACAAACATAATTTTCAAAGAAATAATATAATCTAGTGCATGAACTTTAGAAAAAATCTCCTTTGCACCATACAGCATTAGAGAAGATGAAATCATCATCAACTGGATGTCTATAAACACTAAATATAAACCCCTTTTATATATCACCATTATACATGAAATCCAACTCAGTGAGCAAAAGCTCTATAACTGTTACTATTAGCAAGAGATATAATACAAACATATAATATTCTAAAACTATTTTAGGATTGAATAAATTCACTGGAACAACTTTAACAATGGAATATAAATTTATTAATTAGAAAAAATAAAATGAAATTAAGATGTTCTGAATATGCATGCTATAAATATAAATTTATCATTCTGATTTTGAATAATACAAAAAGAAATAAGTTATCATATTGTGATTTACAAATATTTCAATAGATTTACACAAAATGCATATATATATAAGCACTCAGATGTGCTGTATAATAATTTAAAAATTAACATGTTCAAATTGTCATAGGCTTATAAATAAACTCAATTTGTTTTTAATACATAAATGCACACATCTGTATATAAAAAATATAAATAATCTGACTTAAAGCTATTAATTAGCTTATTATTTTTTATGGTAAGTAAAAGTTTTTTAAAAAATATATTCATATATTACTTTTTGACAGTTCTTTATCCAAGTTTTTCATGTTACTCTTAATTAATTGTAAACATCTTTAAAAATATTTTAGCAAGTTGCTTTTATTTTCTAGTCTAGAAAGATTGTTGGAATTTACTTTTTTTTAAATTTCAAAAAATCATTTTCAATAAAGAAGGTGTCATTTAAAATTTAGATCCTTGTGGTCTCAGTTTCAATATTTAAAAAAAAATATCAGAGTTTTCTCAAAACAAATAATATTCTAGACACAAATGTCATTTATTATTTTTCTTTTCTTGTTTTATTTTTAGCTGACAAAAGTTATTTACTTTTAAAAATTTGTTAATTAAAATTTTTAACTGTCATTTTTGAAGAAATTATTTAAAATGATATTGTTCTCAATACATATAATGCACTCTACTCACCCAGCTGTACTTTACATATATGACATTATCTCTATCTGTGCTTCTCTGCATGTAGATAAAGCAGTATACATATAAACTACTTCAGAAAACTGTTGGAACCTCTGGGTAAACAGGTATCTAAAACAGTAGACTGTCATCTTTGGGAAAACATTATCCTGCAGTGAACTACCTTCAGTCTATACTGTCTAATACACACATTTATACAGACTGTAAACCACTTAAAAGCTGTACCTTACTTACCATGTGAATTCAAGCTCTACTATCATTGCATAGTCATCATGCTATCTTAATCTGCAAAACTTTTTTAACCTTTTTATAGTCAGTTGGAATTTTAAAAAACAGTAATTAAAAGTAAGTTTTACACAGAGGCTAAATTCTCCATACAGTAGCACTACTCAGTGCAGAATCAATGAATGCAAGATTTGTGCATAAAATCATATCTTGTGCCCACTCATTCAATGTCCCCAGACTAGTTTATAGCTTGTGGCTTTCATCTTTGAGGAGCCTTATTGTATTAAAAGTTTAGGCTCTGTTAAACAGCTTGTGTAAGCATAAAGAACAGTGGTCATATGATAAAAGTAAGTTTTCTTTATCTGGATTGAAAAAAGTTAATGACCTTTCAATTCACCTTAATCCTTTCAAAAACCACATAATGGAATTTTATCAAAATATGTTATACAAGCATTAATTAAAAAGATTTCTAAAATAAATAGTGGAATTTTATAATTACCAGTATATCTATTGTAACATAAAAACATGTTTGTTTTAATTTTAAATTCAGAATTAATAAAATATTAATTAGATCTTTTTAAATGCTTGATTTAAAATAATTTATAATAGTTTTAATTATGAAAATTATTATTTAATCCTTAACTGTTATTCCAGTGTAATATACAAAATATCTACAAAAAATTTTTGTGTTTATTTCTACTTTTTCTTTCAACTCTCTCTCTCTCTCTCTCTATATATATATATATATATATATATATATATGTTAAAACGAAGATTTGCACGGGTTAAATATATAAAATACATATTTTGCGGGTTCATCCGTGTTAAAAACTTTTAATATCAATTTACTGACGTTTCGACTTGATCACACAAGCCATCCACAGAGTTATAAAAAGGTAGAAAGACGGTTGTAGAGGCGCTACAATCACTGGTTTGAATAAAACATTAAAAATCCCACCAATAGCAAAAATGTTAAATTTAAGAATGTTTTTTAAAGAAATCTTTCCAAATAGGAGGAAGTTTGCACGTATCATCTCGCTTATTGATACAATCTGGCCTTTTAAGTATCTCAATGGCTTCTCTGATTTTGCATTGGTAGAGATTATCACATCTGGATATGATCCTGGTACTAGAAAAATCTATTTTATGACCTGAATCTATAGTATGGAGTGAGAGTGCTGATGATGATGAGTGTTGTTTAACTGCATTAGCATGCTCATCTCTCCTAACACTGATGCGACGATTACTCATACCTATGTAAGAAGCTTTACAATTTTTACATGAGATTTGATAGACACCATGAGATTCAAGAGGGATTGAATCCTTAGGCTTGGTTATTATATTGCTGATCTTTTGATGAGCAGAAAATGCTGTATCTATATTATAGCAAAAAATTGCAAATGCTAATTAGAACACAATCCCCAAACATTATGTATCCAAATCAAAAAACCGTTTACAATTTATCTAAGAAAGCCCTCTCTACAGATGAAATTTCGGTTTTAGAAAAAGGTTTCAATTTTGCTTTAACACCTTCCCGGATACCTTTTGAGAAAATTGTCTGTAATGTTGAATCAGCTCTTGATAAAATTGATTCTACATCGGCTGATTTAGCTAGAGCTGAGATTTGTAATATTTTAAAAAAAGCTAAGCTTCCTAAAAATAATTTTTCAAAGAAAGAAAGACAAGCATTAAATAATATAAAATCGGACAAATCAATTGTTGTACTTCCAGCTGATAAAGGTAATGCCACAGTTGTAATGGATCGTGACATTTACCATAATAAAATTTTAGATCTGCTTAGTGATAAAACTTATAAACTATCAAAAAGAGATCATACTACATATTTGGAAAAAACAACAAAAGCTATTATTAATAAATCACCTATTGAAACAGAGATAAAAAATAAAATAATCCCTCGTGAAAAATCTTGTGTCTGTCCAAAATGGTCAGTTTTGATGTCGTGTCTTTATTTACAAACATTCCAATTGATGAAGCTTTAAATATAATCTCACAACGTTGCAATTTACCAGACCATATTATTGCTTTGATTAAACATTGTCTCTTAAATACATATTTTGTATACAATGGACAGCATTACAGACAAGTTTTTGGTACTCCTATGGGCTCACCTATCTCAGGAGTAATGGCTGATTTATTCATGGAATATATAGAAACTCGTGCTTTAGAATCATCATCTTTAAAACCTCTCATTTGGCTCAGATACATAGATGACACTTTTGTCATATGGCAACATGGAAAAAATACATTAGATGATTTTTCTTACATTTAAATAATATGCATCCTCATATTAAATTTACAATGGAGACAGAGTCTGATGGAAAACTCCCTTTTCTTGATGTTCTAGTCACCAGAACACCAAATAGTTTATCTTTTTCTATTTACAGAAAGGATACACACACAGACAGATATTTACATTTCCATTCTCATCATCACCCAACTCAGATAGTTTCTGTAGCCAAAACTCTTTTAAATAGAGCAATTAACCTTTCAGATGACACACATCTGAAAGAAGAAATAAATCATATTAATAGTGTTTTATTAGCAAATAGTTATAATTACAAATTTATAAAAAAGCCTTATTTCAAGCCCAAAATAGACAAAATAGGAAACAAAAAGATGATAAGTCAGCTATTAGGATTTGTGTTCCATATGTAAAAGGAACTACAGACAGTATCGGACGTATGTTAAAACGCTATAATATAGATACAGCATTTTCTGCTCATCAAAAGATCAGCAATATAATAACCAAGCCTAAGGATTCAATCCCTCTTGAATCTCATGGTGTCTATCAAATCTCATGTAAAAATTGTAAAGCTTCTTACATAGGTATGAGTAATCGTCGCATCAGTGTTAGGAGAGATGAGCATGCTAATGCAGTTAAACAACACTCATCATCATCAGCACTCTCACTCCATACTATAGATTCAGGTCATAAAATAGATTTTTCTAGTACCAGGATCATATCCAGATGTGATAATCTCTACCAATGCAAAATCAGAGAAGCCATTGAGATACTTAAAAGGCCAGATTGTATCAATAAGCGAGATGATACGTGCAAACTTCCTCCTATTTGGAAAGATTTCTTTAAAAAACATTCTTAAATTTAACATTTTTGCTATTGGTGGGATTTTTAATGTTTTATTCAAACCAGTGATTGTAGCGCCTCTACAACCGTCTTTCTACCTTTTTATAACTCTGTGGATGGCTTGTGTGATCAAGTCGAAACGTCAGTAAATTGATATTAAAAGTTTTTAACACGGATGAACCCGCAAAATATGTATTTTATATATATATATATAAACTTAACTAAACAATCTAAACAATAATCCTTGAGAAAACAGTCTATAAGACAAATATCTTTTGTACTACTCATAATATATATTAAACTAAACAATAATCCTTGAGAAGACAGTCTCTTAAGACAAACATCTTTAGCAATATGTATATATATATACATGACTTAATAATAAGAAAATGTATAACTGATTTTCTAAGCTTTTGAACATACTTTATTTGCTGCTACTTTTTTAGTGTGTGACTTCTACACATATATAGTTAATTTGCATAAACTATTTAAGTTCAATGCATGCTATTTTTTTTTGTAAATTTTGTTAGATTAAATAATTATGTAAGTGTTGTGTAGTAGAAATTTGTTTTGTAATTATGTACGTGTATATCCACCCTTAATATTTATAAAACTATGCACACTTCAAAGCCTATTCTGATTTGTGTTTAGTTATGTTTAGTTTAACACAGCTGCTGAAGAGGATTTTTCTAAAACCACTCCTGTAAGACTTCAATTATCACAAAAAACAAATTCAATGATAAACATTATTTTAGCATCTTATCCTTAAAAAATAGAAGGTATCTAAATGCTTTCATTTATAATATTTATCTATAAATGTGAACAGGCTTAAGGAATTGTGTTGTAGGCAAATCATCACAGTTCTATTGATTGAACCGACTAAGATTTTTTTTGCTTCCCTTTTTTTCAGTTGCATATAAATTAGTAACTTGTTTTCAATAACCATTCACTATTAGAACTGTACAATCTAAACAGGGCTACTACTAATATTACATTGCTTTGACCACTTTAGACAGAAAGTTTAAATTTTGTTTATTGCTTTAAAGCTCATCATACACAGTAAAAACAAATCTAAATGTGAAGCACTATTTTTATCATTGCAGAAAGTTGTTCTTGATTTTAAGAACCTTGAAGAAGAGCATAATCAGTTGAAAAATCGTCATGAAGCCATCAAATCAAGAAATAAAATTTTGTCAACTGAAATTCAAACATTGAAACTTCAAAATGAAACCCTTCAACAGAAAGGAAAACATGATGATGAGCTTATTGCTCTTCTTATGGTAAGTTATCATTACTAATACAACAAGTCAGTGATTTATTGTTACTTTTTTTATTTCAGGTAATTTATATGTACATACACTAGTGATTACTTTAAATATAGAATAGCATTTATTATTATAGTCTTTTTAAAAATCAATTTAAATTATACTCTAGTTATCAAACTTTACTTAAGTTTCTTCCATCTAGAAAGATTAAAGAATTCCAGTTCATGAGAGCAAGTGTTTACATGAACATAGTTATTTCAGAAATGAAATTATATTTTTATTAAAGTTGACATTATATCATCTCTTGTCATAATTATAGTGGCATATTTGTTATCCATTTCATGCATGACTTCGTAATTTTATATGCATACTCAGTGCATTTTTCATTAGTATGGGATGCTGTCCAAAACATTATAGATTGCACTTACAGGCACAGTCCCTTTTATTTTACCCTTTTGTCTCCATCTTTGTAGCTTGCATTCTGCAGTCACTTCTTTTGGCAATAATAGAATTTATTATCTATTAATTCTTAGATCTCATTAACCCTAGTCCAAATATCTTTTACATGCACTGTTATAAAGTTAAAATTATATTATTATTAATAATGTTAGCAGATAAGGTCTCTCAGTAAATCATAAAAGACAAGTCTTATAATTTCTTTAACCCATATGTACCAAGAATCTAAAAGTAAGCCCTACCAGTAGAATAGTGTCTACAGCATAATTATTAATGTAAGAAACCATAGAATTCATCCCTTTATTTATATGTATTTGACATTTATCACTCTAATATTTTATAATATCAATAATTATGTGCTTATAACGCTCGTTAAAGAAGTTATATGTTATTAAATTTATTTAAAGCTTAGCACTTTCAAAGCTCTATGACTTCATAATCATAGCTGTGCAAAATAAAAATAAAATGGTTGATAGTGATGAGGGGGAGTATTCAAATTTATGTTAATTAGATGTTTCGGTATATTATTTAAAATATTGTTTGACTTAGTTTGTCCATCTTTTTGAAATGGCAAAACAGGTGTCCTTTCTATTAATTGATTGGGTATCATTATTTATGAAATATGCCTCCTTTATTTTGTGCCTATGGTCGTTACTCTCTTTGCACACTATTCTGGGATTGGTGGGTTCAAATCTGTGTCTAGTAGCTTTTTCATGTTCCACGAATGCTGATGTAGACTCCTTGTTGTTCAGTATCCTTTTATACATATATGTGCTGGGATGCTCTCTTTGTAATGGTAGTTTTTGTTTCCCCATAATATGAGTCTCTGCATCTGGCCTGAGGGCATTTGTATCTGGTACACCACTTGAGATGTTAGTTTGGGATCAACTTTATCTTTTGAATTGTTTATTAGTCTATTAGTGTTGGCTGAAGTGCGGAAACTAATATTTTATGTCAATCTTAATCTGTTTATTCCACCTTTCTTTCCCCCTTTTTAAAAACAATGTAAGGTAACCTTTATATTTTAAAACTGTAAATGCATATTAAATATATGATTTCTAATATTAGGGCATATGTAAAGTCAATAATGCATCATATTTAGTATCTGATAGTGGCAAATAAATATTTAAAAGATTATTATAATTGTACAAATTAATTGTAGTTAATAAATCTATGATCTAATGTAGACTTACCTTTCGTGATTCAGCCAGAGATTTGATTTTCTAACATTATAACTATGAAATAATTTTACTATATATTCAAAATACTATTAAATTTTTTTTATAATCCTGACAAGTATAAATGTAATTTTCACACACTTGTATCATTTCAATACTCAGTATGTAGATATTTTTATATTTCAGTTATTTTGCAAATCTGTGTTTTTTAACTTTAGTTCTTTGGAAAATATATCTATCTTTGCAGCTTTGAAAAAATAAAATAACACGGTGTCCAGCAATGGGGCAAAATTTGGCACATCATTCAGATATGATCCTTTGGTGATACTAGGATTCTTCCATATGTATAAACTTAGATGACTGGGATTTCAACTTAACCTTTTCCTTCCTTAGTCTAGAACATATGCATTCCTGTATTTTTAATTTTTTTTAGCATGCTGTAAAAATAAACACATTTTTCTACTTTTTTGATGAGTAACTGCAAAAAAAATTATGATCATTCAAGCATTATTGTTATTAGATAGATGGTCTTCTGATTGCAAAATGCTTAGAGAGGATTTTCACACTGATTAGACAAATTGAAGATCTGAAGTATGTACATTAAGAAGTTTCTGCAACACTTTTTTTTCAGAGAATTGATATTGTTCAGAAGATTTTTACATATTATTCTCACACCACAACTATCATTGATTAAATTGGTGTGACTGTTATCTGACCACTGATTCATGAGTGAGTTAAAACTTGTTTTTATATCAATTCCTAGTGTTTCATAAATTTTCTAAGTTTATTAAATATAACTGATTTACAATTCTTACTTGGATCAGTGCTTTACAAATTCTTTCAGATAAGGCAACCAACATTTGCTTCAAAATTATTTAAAATATTAAATAAGAAATTTTATTATGTAATATTTGTAAAATATTTAATGATATATATATATATAGGTCATGTGAAATATGACTGATTTTTACTTTTATATATATATTAATAATAATAAGTCAGATGTCACATGACTTATATATAGCTTGCACTTACAAATATGTAAAATTAAGAGCATGCTAATTAGCTCTAAACAAGCTTCTTTTTATTTTTTTATTTATGATAAATGCTACTACAAGAGAAGGCATTCAAATCATTTTTATCTTGGATTGTCCCCATCCCCAGACTGGTTTCGACCTATGGGTCTCTTCAGTGAGGAGTTGGGACATTAGATTCAAAAAACCAACTCAAGCAAAGCATTTATCTAAAAGTTAATTGTTAGAAGAAAATCTGAAACTTTTAGACATCTACATGGCTTTAAAGTCAGCTCTCCAACTGAAAAAATCATATGGGCCTGAACTTCATTCAGATACTCGATATATTAGTAGGCTTAGCCATTTAATTTAGCCAAAGCCCCAACAGCAAAATAATAATAGTAATAATAATAAGTCAGATGTCACATGACTTATATATAGCTTGCACTTACAAATATGTAAAATTAAGCATGCTAATTAGCTCTAAACAAGCTTTTTTTTTTAAATTTTTATTTATGATAAATGCTACTACATAGGTCAAAACCGGTCTGGGGATGGGGACAATCCAAGATAAAAATGATCTGAATGCCTTCCCTTGTAGTAGCATTTATCATAAATAAAAAATAAAAAAAAGCTTGTTTAGAGCTAATTAGCATGCTCTTAATTTTACATATTTGTAAGTGCAAGCTATATATAAGTCATGTGACATCTGACTTATTATTATTACTATTATTATTTTGCTGTTGGGGCTTTGGCTAAATTAAATGGCTAAGCCTACTAATATATGGAGCATCTGAATGAAGTTCAGGCCCATATGATTTTTTCAGTTGGAGAGCTGACTTTAAAGACATGTAGATGTCTAAAAGTTTCAGATCTTCTAACAATTAACTTTTAGATAAATGCTTTGCTTGAATTGTTTTTTTGAATCTAATGTCCCAACTCCTCGCTGAAGAGACCCATAGGTCGAAACCGGTCTGGGGATGGGGGCAATCCAAGATAAAAGTGATTTGAATGCCTTCTCTTGTAGTAGCATTTATCATAAATAAAAAATAAAAAAAAAGCTTGTTTAGAGCTGATTAGCATGCTCTTAATTTTACATATTTGTAAGTGCAAGCTATATATAAGTCATGTGACATCTGACATTATTATTATTATTATTATTTTGCTGGTGGGGCTTTGGCTAAATTAAATGGCTAAGCCTACTAATATATGGAGTATCTGAATGAAGTTAAGGCCCATATGATTTTTTCAGTTGGAGAGCTGACTTTAAAGACATGTAGATGTCTAAAAGTTTCAGATCTTTTTCTAACAATTAACTTTTAGATAAATGCTTTGCTTGAGTTGGTTTTTGAATCTAATGTCCCAACTCCTCACTGAAGAGATCCATAGGTCGAAACCGGTCTGGGGATAGGGACAATCCAAGATAAAAATGATTTGAATGCCTTCTCTTGTAGTAGCATTTATCATAAATAAAAAATAAAAAAAGCTTGTTTAGAGCTAATTAGCATGCTCTTAATTTATATATATTGTACCAATATTGAAATTGGCACATAATAATTTATCTAAAAAAAATTATTAAAATAATCTTTCGTAAAAGAAAAACATAAAATTAAAAGTTTAAGAGTTTTACTGTGGTTTGTTTTGTAAATGTACAAAGAGTTTTTAAAAATAAAAGTTACAATTAATTAATTAAAAGTGGGGAGGGGGGTTGCATCAGAAAAGTCACACTAAAAGCTTTATAAAAGAAGTAAAGAGTTTATTATTATTAGTTGAAATATAATTTAAAAGGTTTAAAAATATAAATCTCTTTTCATTTGAGTTTAAATAAAAGAAAAAGTCATCTTAAAAAAATAAATAGTAAATTGTATTAAATTATACATGTGCGTAAATAATTAATATAAGTTTGTTAATAAAATATACATGCGAATGCAAATAATATATATGCGTATTAAATATTATAAATAAATGAATGTTAAAGAATTAAAAAACAACACATTTGCATGGCTACTAATTAAAAACAAAAAAACAACACATTTGCATGGCTATTAATTAAACGATCTTCCAAAACATGTTGTCAAAGGATTATCAAAGGAATTTTGACAACAGATATTGCCGGAGGATATCGAAAACAAAAACACTTCGCAGGTATAAATAGTAAAATTTTATCAGACAATCAGTGCAGAAAACTGTTCAGTCTAGTCTAGAGATAACACTACAGTTTATTATGTATCCAGAAACAGAAATGCAGTGCTGAGCAGCTTTTGGGAACATACGATCTTACTTCAGCCATCAGTTTACTAAGATCAGTAAAATCTGCCTGTGAAATAATGTCTGCGTAACAGCTTGACGAATCTCCGCCAATGTCTAATTGTCTCCAGTAATAATAATCATGAAGAATAATGAAACTCCTCAAGAAAACATCCCAGCCGGCTGGAAATATTCATAATGGAAGCAGCAACCAAGAAGAAAACAAAGTTCTAAATCTACATTCAAAATCCTAGGTAAAATATTTTCTTATTTCATTTATACAGTAGCCATTGCATTTGTGCGAATCCTCCAAGAGTCTAATTATATGAACTCTATATCATACATAAAATGAACTATTGATATGTGTGTTTAAGTTTCAAATGCTATTTAATGCTTTATTATTATTTATGTGAGTGTATGAGTTAATATACGCGTGATCATGATATCAATGTTATTAGTTAAATGAGATTTATAAATTATTTAAATTTAGTAGAATTAATGTTAATTAAAATAAATTGTCTTTAAGTTCAAACTTTATTTGTCAATCAATTCTTTCATCAATTCTTTCCATCAATCTTTTATGCCTCTAGTTAAGGAATAAATTCCTATTGGTTACCAGTAACTGAGCTAGTCATGGATATTTAGGCGTTGAGTTAATGGCCATTGTTCAAAGAGCATTGTTTATTCTTCAGAATAAATAGCTGGTGTCCGTGTTTACACAAAACAAAAAAAAGTGCTTTGAACTTGGTGTTGAACTCAACAGTCGAGAAGAAATTATGTCCTGGAAATGCAATGCTAGTTATATATTTTATAGCTATCGTTTGGACATACATACTTTCCGAGTATGTTCTTCTCTGCCTAAGAGACCGGTGTTTTGAACTACTCATATTTTAACCTGGTACAATATATATATAAATTATCTTACTTCCTGAATTAATGATTTATTTAATCTTTATATTTTTTTGTAGTTAATGTTTTACATTTTATTCAACCATACATATATAGATATTAAATATAGAAATAAAACAAACTAACTCCTTTTTAAAACTTGATTTTAAAAGAAGAACTGTGTGCTGGATATATTAAATTATTTTATATATAGATATTGTGGTCCCTCTAATTATATTCTTATTTGCAAAACTTTCAATTTAAATTTTAGATCAATCTTTGCCAATTTATAATGTTTTTTTTTCCTTTTGCATTTATTCTTTCTACACTAAAACTTTTCTATTCACTAGATTTTAATCTATTTATCATATCTTTTATTTGGGACCCAAATTTGTTATTCCTTTTCTCTACCTCATATCTATTTCTTCTATCCTTCTATCTAAAATAAAAGAAATTCTATTTAATCGGTTTTAAGATTCAATTTGTGATGATTCAGCATTTGGTTTGTCTCTATTAGTTTATTCACTGCCAGTAATTTTAAACTATAAATATTGTAATTCTTGTTGATATCTTTGTCACTTTTTAGCAAAAATGTGTTATTTCTGCATTTTCTCACAACTATATAGTCATTCATAGAATGGGAAGAACTTTTTATATTGATTCTTTTGTGAATTTGTTACACGGGGTTCTTTTATTAACATAAGGTCATCAATATTAAACCCCCAGAGGTTTGAATTTCTTGGGCCTATCATCATTTATCATTTTTAACATAATTTTATTGATCTTTATTGATACCCATATCTTCATTGTTCACTGACATCTTAATTTTGATTAGAATAGGACTATATATTCTGAAATACATTTGTCTTGGTGAAAGTGCTGTGGATTTATTATAGGTTTAAATAATGTAATTAATAATCTGTTTGGTCTTGCAGACACATTAACAATGATTTTGATTAACATATGCCCAGAAAAGTCCATTTAATTTCAGATTTTTTCACAGAGGTTAGATTAATAATTTATCATTGATATCAGATTATGTTGCATATATTGCCAGTTCATCCAGATTCTCCATTCCTTGGACAAGCATGGCATGGCATAGTCTGATAGGATCACTTTATTTGTTTAAATTACAAGCATCTAATATCAGAAATTTGTAGCACTGGAATGATCGCTAGGACCCATTAAAGTCTGTGTTATAATGTGCATGGTCAGAATGTTGGAATACAATCTATTCCAGTGAAGCAGCTGTTGCAAGATTCATTCTAAGTTCTTGGGACTGTAGTTTCCATATAAGCAGTATATATATATATATATATATATATATATATATATATATATATATATATATATATATATATATATATATATATATATATATATAATCAGGCCTTACTAGACAGTGTAAAGCTCAAGAGTACTTTAATCAGTCCTGACATTATAGAAAAGATTATTACTAGATTGTAGTTATTTCAGGTTTATTTCATCTATTAATGATCTGAGTGTCTTGAAGACAATTGACCATTTGAGTAATCTGGACCAGCTCTTTGCAATACATCCAGGGTTTTAAATCAATTTTCATAGAACTATTGTCCACTAATGCATTGATAGCAATTAATGTAATGTCTATCACTAGATAATATTGAGTGGACTGGATGAGATTTCTGTTAAGGTTATTAACAACTATATTTCTCTATCAGAATAATGATCTTATACTTAAATTTATTCAAAAATAAACTTTATTATATTTAACCCCTCATTTGTAACATAATGATAATTCCAAAATTGTAAACATTTATGATCATTGATTGCTGTGGTGACTGATCCCAATTTTTAATTAAAGAATAATTTAAATCCGCACGTCTCAGTATTCTGCTAATGAAATATAACCCTTGATTTTGCTGTTAATCTCTTGGATGAAACAACACTACTCCAAGCCAAATTTTTTACTATATGCTGTAATGATATGAAAAGTAGAGCTGCTTTAACTTAACCTAAAGATGTAGGTAGAGGGGGTTCGAATCTTACCTACTCCTCCAGATTGCTACTAAGCGACTTACTCCCCAAACCTCACTAGGTGTTCCCAGTGGTCAGGGAAAGATAAGACTACAAAATGAATTTTAACAAGAAGATATATATATATAATGACCAGATTTATATATGTGTGTCACACAAAGAAAAACAAACAATATTACAGAGTTTTAATGATAGTGAATGATAGACAAAAGAAACATTTATTATTTACCTTAACAGAACTACACAAAGCTTTATTAATGGTGTTGCCAGTTATTTTCCCTGCAACTGTATACAGATATGTAGGAAAATCACCTTTCTATCATGAGAACACACACACAAAAAAAGACAAATTTATATTATAGTTTTGGGAATATTTCTAGCCAACAGTCAGATTATACAATTTAAAGCGAGAGGCATAATTTCAGTTGACTATATGGTTAGAGCACAAGGTAAGAAATAAATGGTTAAACTAATGAAAACACATTTTGGATGCATTCAAAGCCCTCTTCTAAAAATCAAATAGTAACCCCAACGGATTGTCAGAAACATTTCAATAATATTTTAAAGATTTTTAAAATAAATATAAATATAAAATATTACGTCCTAAGGCGATCGAATATTGTGAGCTAGGATGGGTCCGGAGACATGATGGCAAAACCTAAGAGGCTAACATGAGGTCTGGATAGCTCTCCGTCTCTAAACTGAGTTAGAGAAAATGGAATTCGTTCGCTGACCGCGTGATCGAATTCAGGCACGGAGTTTTATTGTTTAGGTCCAGTTATGTATTCTTATACACATAAATATCTGAAAGAGATGAGATTCAATTTCATTAATCTTCACTGTGATCCTGAAACAGGTATATTAGCCTGTGTAGACTTGGTAACTGAGTGCGCTGAACACATGCTGAGACGCTCACAGATCAACCCAGAAAGCAATATAATACAAATATGGTCAAACGACCTTTAAATTAAAAAAAAAAAATCATTTGCTAAAATATATATATATATAACATTACGAAAGTCTAACCAAACCGAAAATCCGTTATAAAATAATTCTTACTTTCCCTTCATAAACTTGAGATCACTTATACAAAAAGGGCGGATATTTTAATGATTATTTATAGTTTAACCTGTTTATCCACAGAGTCAATATGTAATTCAAAACTTTAATATATATATTCAAATGTACACTCTCTTTTTCTTTTTTTTTACAAATAGAATAAATACGAATGCTTATTTTATTTTGCGTTCTTCAAAAATAGGATTATACATTCGTAACTTTTCCATTGACTAAAAACAAGAAAAAACATATAATAAAAGTATCATTGGTAGAGATCTTCCTTTTCTTTTTATATAAAAAAACAAACAAATAGAATCTTTAATAGTTAAAGGTGATTTTTAAAAAGGGGGGAGGATTTGCGCTTTTTGCATTTTGCTTTCTCTCTTTTCTTTCTTTAAAAATAAAACATATACCTAAAATAAAATATTTAATTATAGGACATAAATACAAGCGTTAGCAAGTTTTTTAACTTGCATTTTTGTTTATCATAAATGTACCTTTGAGGTCTTTCTTGCAATGATATAGATTGCAGAGGCTTCTACTATGTGGTGATGCTGAACTGAGATCAGACCCATATAGCTATCTGGTTTGCTATGCTGAGTTTGAAGACATTACGTGTCTAAAAAATTCACGCTTGCAAGCTGAATAGAAATTGTTTCATAAACGCTCAGAGTTTGTATTTAGATCTAGTTTCTTTATTCCTGTCTTTCACTGACGATAGCAAATAGCTTGAAATCATGATCTGAAAGTGGAATTATAGTTAGAGATAGTGAATACTAACTACTCTGACGTTTATGTAAACGAAAATACGCTTGATAGGTGTTTTTGGTAGGACGCCATCTGTGTTAATTATAGGTGTATAATGGCGATCAAGTTTAGTGAGGCATTTTTCACTTAAATTAATAAGAGTCATCGTCACCATTATACGTATTAAACCCACACTAATTAAAATATTAATAAAAAAATATATAGAATATTATGGACATGACATATGTATATAATTTTCAATATATATATAACACCATATATCTAGATTTAATTTGCAAATTACAAAGAGATTTTTTTAAATTTATGTGATGGTTACCGGTAAATAGAGGGGGTGGATCAAGATTGGTTCATTTGATGTTTCTAGCAGGTCTTCTCGGTTCTTCAAATTGTTTTTATGTTTTGAGGGCAGATATTCACTGATACAGGACGAGGCATACAGGGCAGACACTTTAGTTCTCTGGCTGGCTCACATGGTTACGACTCCAGTCTAAGGAACGGACAGGAGAGCGAAGGCAAAGAGATTACTCACGCATTTTCGCAGGGCAACACATTACTGGATTTATATATATGCTGAACAAATAGACTATGGCTTGAAGTAAGTAGCAAGCAAGATTTCCCAATGTCAAATTTTTCAGCAAACTTCTTCCAGCAAAAATTCTTAATATAAAACCTTCAGCAAAGGCTACAGCAAGCATAATCCCCGAACAAAAGAAAAATTATTTATTTATACCCTTTTTCAATTCTATTTTTAATTAAACTACTTATTAGTAGCCTATTATTTCAAATTTTTCTCTGTTATTTATTATTTTATCTAATTAAAAAAAATATTTTATAAATTAAATTCCCTTTCTTAATGGATTCTATTTAATTAAGAAATTTACCTTATCTATTTCTGTCATCATATATTTTAAAAATAGTTACAAATAAAAATTTAAACTTTCTATATTTTATTTCATTAAATTTTTAAAATAATTTCCTTCTTCAACTTATAACTATTTGTTCAGGTCATTATTTATTTTAAGAAAAAGAACATACATTCACTGTGGTTGGACTTGGGGTCTTAGCTAGTTTACAGTGAATGGTGAAGCCAGCATATATATAATTGTATATATATATATATGCACAGCTTCAATGTATGAACATAGATAGACCTATTAAAATTGAGGTCAGTCAAAATTACTCTATTCAAAAAATTGTGCTTTATGTACTGGAAATCGTTTTTGTTAATTAATTAATTATTATTCCCAGTTTTTTCTTAATAGTTTCAGTAATGATTCAGTAACCTTGGAAATTTCTTTATAAAACTTCTGATAAAAATTTCATAGGCCAAAGAAATATTTAATCTGTTTCTTGTTGATAGGAGTTGAGAAATTGTGGATTGAAGCTATAATTACAACTCTGCTGAATAAATGTTTTGTGACCATTATCAGTACCAACCTGATTTCAAAAAATTTTTAAAATGTTAAATAAATTTTCATCATATAATATTTATAAAATATTTTATTAAGTTTAAGATTTTAATGTGTTAAAATTATCTCACCTCTTGAATTTAACAGTTTACTTAATCCTTATTTATATTTACTAAAGCTTTACATTTATTTATGAGATCTACTCAAACACACCACACCCATATATATCCTTATTATGCATATGATAGAATAAATTATGTATTGTGTTTGAATCATCTTCATACTTCCAAAAAATCAATTTAAATTTTAGAACATTCTTTTGCTGTATTAGCAATTTATAATTTGTTTTTGTTTCCTTTTCTTTTACATTTAACCCTCAGTACTGAGATTTTTTATTACTAACTAGTTTTCAATCTTTCTTTCATATTTTTCTACTTAGAACCCAGATTGTGTATATATATATATTTCACCTCATGATTATATCTTCTATTCCTTGCAATATATAAAGACTGCTTCTTACATCCAAGTCTGCATTCCATAGCATTTTTGGTGTACTAACAGGTAGTTTTTTGGAATATCTATAGTCTTTGTTCATTTACTCCAGTGTACATTCTAGTGTGACATTCTGTTTTTCTTACACCTGAGAAGAAAAATAAGTCAGTAAGTTTTTTTTTTTTTTTATTATCAGTGGTAATAGTTTTTGTATATATATATATTGAAGAATTGGTAATAAAGCAGTATTAAATTTAAAAGGGGAAAAGTATATATAAAAAAAGCTTTAAAGAATAATTTTGAATAATTTTTTTTCTATTAATTCAGAAAATATCATTATCTCTTCTATTCATCTCTTTTGGGTTACAGTTTAAGATTTAGCTAGCCATCTCTTGTCATCTTTTCTAGTGACATATCTCATCTAATTTCTATTTCACTCTTTTAGTTTACTTATTAGTTACCAAGTGGTTAAGATTTGAGAATGTCCTCATTTCTTTTATTATCTTCTAGCTATGAATAGCTAGATGGACTATCACTATATCACAGATTCTTATATAATGAAATTATTGGCATGTAAAAGTATAACTATCAATACATCTAATGCCATAATTCCAAAAAGACAACTGCGCAAGAGATTAAATTGCAGAAAAATCAACTTCTCAAAATGCCAAAATATTTATAGCCAATATAATGACAAAATTTTTGATATGAATATAATTTTACGTATTAAAAATTTATATGAAAATAATTTCTCTATATTCATTTAATAGTATTTTTATTAAGTAAAAATTTACTTATAAGGTTAATTTTGTAAAGATGGAATTTAAGTTTTAATAATAGATTTTTCAATTTGAAATAATATTTTATTGTTATGATCATATGCCTTTTCAGAAATGGCATGAAAAGAACAGACCAAAATATTTAAAGATAAATCATTCACATTTTGTGGATTCCAGTTTTATCTCAACATAGCAATAATAAGCATATAAGAAAATCTCAAGCAAAAAGTGAATCAAATCTTCTCTAGAAATCATACTTATCAGTAGATTCAAAGGCATCTCTGTTTATCTAATTGATCATTACATAAATGGTGTATTATCAAACCATAGTTAATTCACAAACAGTTTATCTCCAACATTTACACAATATGCAAAAAATTTCTGTAGGAAAGAAAACAGTAGCTATCTTTGTGCAACATTAATAATTTCTAACAAATTAAAATGTTTTAGGGATATTCTCATTACAAATGTTCCAAATATAAAAAAAACCCTAAATTTACTATTATTTATATCTTCAAGAATGATAAAAATAACTCCAGCTGCTGGTCCTCTGGTAAAGAGACTCTTGTTATAACCACACTTGGCGGCAAAGTCAACATTTTTTCAATTTCTTGTTTAAAAGCAATATTAATGCAGTTTTTACAGTTCTTCATATAAAACCCCTTGAGACCGAAAACCGCTTTTTTCCGCATTAAAAAAAGTTTGCAATTGCGACCGCAATAGCGTGCAAACCGATACGTCACAGTTACGCTTTTTTTTTCTTTCTCTCCGCCATTTTTCTATCTTTTTGTACGTCTAAAATTTTTTTCTGTGCGATGAAAATTAGATTTTTAATAGCAATTTTTGTAAAGTACATTATTAAAATTTTGTAAATTTTTTTTATCTTTCTAGATTTTATCAACGGATAAAAAAAATATACGGAGAAAACAATTATTTTCGCCGCTAAACGTAATTATGATTCTAACGAACTTTTCTGTTGATGTGTTTGATTTTGAGGTTTCGTATTCCCCATTACCCGTAAGTATTCAACATTCATCATCTCCCACTGATATATAATAATTGCTTGTAATTCCTTTGGGTTATTTATTTTATTTTATTTACTGTTTTTATACATTTCATTGTAGATAAGTTTTTATTCATTTTATAGCATACTTTGCTATTATGGTTTGCTATGTAATAATGCATAATTTAGCTCACCCTTACCCTCATGATATTCCAATAATATAGTAATTATTTTTTACATGCATAACTTAGAATTTACTACGTTTTTATTCATTTCATTGTAGATAACTTTTTATTCATTTTATAGCATACTTTGCAGATAAGTTTTTATTCATTTTATAGCATACTTTGCTATTATGGTTTGCTATGTAATAATGCATAATTTAGCTCACCCTTACCCTCATGATATTCCAATAATGTAGTAATTATTTTTTACATGCATAACTTAGAATTTACTACATTTTTATTCGTTTCATTATAGATAACTTTTTATTCATTTGATAGCATACTTTGCTATTATGGTTTCCTATGTAATAATGCATAATTTAGCTCACCCTTACCCTCATGATATTCCAATAATGTAGTAATTATTTTTTATATGCATAACTTAGAATTTACTACGTTTTTATTCATTTCATTGTAGATAACTTTTTATTCATTTTATAGCATACTTTGCAGATAACTTTTTATTCTTTTTATAGCATACTTTGCTATCATGGTTTCCTATGTAATAATGCATAATTTAGCTCACCCTTACCCTCATGATATTCCAATAATGTAATAATTATTTTTTACATGCATAACTTAGAATTTACTACATTTTTATTTGTTTCATTATAGATAACTTTTTATTCATTTGATAGCATACTTTGCTATTATGGTTTGCTATGTAATAATGCATAATTTAGCTCACCCTTACCCTCATGATATTCCAATAATGTAGTAATTATTTTTTACATGAATAACTTAGAATTTACTACGTTTTTATTCATTTCATTGTAGATAACTTTTTATTCATTTTATAGCATACTTTGCTATTATGGTTTCCTATGTAATAATGCATAATTTAGCCCATGATTTTTCAATAATATAGTAATTATTTTTTATCCCCATAACTTACACTTTACTAAAGTTATTACTGTTATTTTTTTTTTGATCCACACTAAAACCTTGCATTTCTAATCCACACAAAACCTTGCATTTCTAATAGATATCCCGCATAGAGGGCCTAGAAAAACAACTGCTTGCAAAAATAGAACATACAGGGTGTCAAGCAGAAAAACAAAATTGAAATGGTCACCTTTTGCCACATTACACCAACAATCTGTAACTCAGGTAGGTCATGTTATATATTATTTTTTTCTGCATTTTATGACGAATGTGATGAAGCTGTCTATGAAATTGTCATTTTAGGCTATACCTTTCAAAATTGAGAGTTTGTGAACCAATGTAAAAATAAAGATTTTAAAAATGTGAAAAATATCATTTTTTTTAAATTATTTTTTGTGGTAATGACTACTTTATCAGCTTTATAACATTCTTTCATATTTGCACTTTATAAAAATGTATATATATATATATTTTATTTATTGTAATAAATTAGACATTTTATTTAAAATTGTAGGTCCTGTAATTTTTTTTGGGAATTAAAAATGGCCGTTCAGGTCTCTATGGGTTATTAAAATATAGAAGAGGATATAATAATGTATATAATGCGTACTCATTGTTCACAGAAAAGAATACAACTTTTCTCCATGAATATGTTAATTTCACAAGTGTGCAATAAAGATTGTTAATGAAAACAGATATTATTAGCTTCCAGTCTTTTCTAACAAGATTCACACTAAAATCTAAGGTGTGTGAGATGAGTCTTTATCTGAAATCATAATTCTAGATATATCACAGCATATGCAACCACCTGAGTATTCTTGAAATAAAAATTCAACTTATATAATGAACATTGACAATCAAACACTAAAGAACCCCAGTCACTGAGCAAAATATAAACTAACAAATAAGAAAACTGATATACAGAATATA
>JAQFVV010014996.1:0-22393 GCA_028023455.1 Epiperipatus broadwayi | reverse complement strand
GCTAAGTACATTATCACTTATTATTGATAGCTTAAATTATCAATTATTATTATTAACGGATTTTACAGCTAAACTACTTGCTCTTAAAAAGCAAGAATAGCTTTAATGTTTTGCATTTATTTAGAAATAAGTAGACAAAAAAGCTATTGTTAAGCTACTTGAAGAAATAATTTTAGCTTAAAACTATCAGCAGTAATTGATAATTATCTTGCAAACCACTGCTAATATATTTCTCTAGTTATTATGTGGAAATATTCCCATTCATTTCTTTGTTTGTATGTAAACATTGGTATATAAGTATTCTCCAGCATTTATATATGCAAAAATGTACATAGAATAAAAAATGCAAACATAAATATATATATATACACATAATTAAAAATATCCCAAATTCAAAACTACACATAAATATCAACAATTTTAATAATATTTTTCTATTAGGTATTTATTGTCGTATATTAATACATTGAGAAAATTTATAGAACTGGTGAATTATTTAGTAAATTTAATTTTGAAAGTATTATTGTTATTTTTTAAAAAAATAATATGAATTATTCCTTTTTGTTTTCAGTAATTGGTATATCATCAACATATTTATTATGCAAATATCTTTTTTATATTTTAATTGTTTTTGTTTCTGTAAATTTTTGTTTATCGACAATGTAGAAATAAAAACAATTAATAAGTATTTAAATATAGAATATATTTTATACATAAATATGTGGATGCATTAATTGTCCAAAACAAAAAAATTATTAATATTTAAAAAAATTAAATACTAATAAATTTAAAATGAAATTTATTAAAGAATAATTTACATATTCTATAGATTTTGTTGTTGTAACAATATAGCTAATTATAAATATCAAGCCGTAAATTATCATATGAAAATGGTGATATCAAAGGAATAGCAAATTTTAATTTTCCACAGTCATTGTGTCAAAAAAATAGCACTAAATTAAGAATTTCAATCATAAAAATAATTTATTACCTTCTGATTTAAAGGAAAATTATAAACAGAAAGTTTTATTTTAAATAATTATATATAAATTAATATATGTGTAATAATAACAATTATTATTATTTATTACAATAATATATAAACAATACAAAATTAATATAACTCCAAACAAAGGAATACATGGGTGAGGAGTCATATAAAATAATAATAATAATTTATATTTAATTACAAAGACATAATATAAATAGTATAATAAATTACAAAACATTAATCAAAATAACTACATGGAATATAACCAAAATTATAAAAACTTTTTAAACATAGCAAGTGATATGTGAATCTAATAAATAAGTAGAGACAAAAGAATTAAACAGTCTAATAGCATTGTAATTGAACTGCCTATGACTACCTTCCAAATTAAAAACAGATATGTCAATTGAAAATTTTTAGTTTATGGAGTATGTATTTTAAAAATTCTTGCACATAAAAGAGAATGATGACAAAATATATCAATAATTACCCTATACTTATAAAGATTAACAACAACACAGCCATTTCCACTTTCCAAAAATAATATGCATAGTGTAATTTTGTAAAACACATGACAACAAAGTGTAAGCAGCACAACCACCCCTAATAGAAATATTATAAGACAATATACTTTGATAACAGTATCATAAATAGTTAACGAAAACAGATCCAGGCAAAAATTTAACTAAATAGTAAAATAAATAATTAATCCCACATAACCTCAAACAGAAATAAACAATATGAGTGTATAACTTGACCCTGATAACCTAGAATCAATAAAAAATACCAAATAACAATTATCAACAAAAATAATATTACTACAAGTACAAATGCTTTTACAATGAACTTTATATTGGCTACAAATAGAAATATTCAAAGAATGAGAAACAAATTTATAAGAAAAAAGAATTCCTCTCATTTTATTACAATTGACTGTCAAACAATTCAACATAAGCCAATTACAAATTAAAGCCAAGTCCTTATTAATTATTTGCTCAAGAAGACTATGAAACAGCACCAAAAGACAGAGCACTATCATCAGCAAAAACATAAATCATTGAATCCAAAGGCAATGCAAAAATGTCATTAATATAAATCAAAAATAAGATATGATCAATTACAGAATCCTGTGGAACTCCATGATTTATCAATTTAAAATCACTAATAATGCCATGAATTTTGGTTGCCCATTTTCTGTCTTTTAAATAACTTTGTAACCAAGAAACAAATGGTCTCTAAAGCCATATGAATATAGTCACTGAAGAAGAATTTTATGATCAACAGAGTTGAATGCTTTAGAAAGATCTAAATATATGACTGCAATCTTAAATCCATTATCTAACAAAGATGTCAAATTATACAAATGATTATTAAGAACATCTAAAGTAACAAAACTATACTGATGTACAGAAATCACTCTATGCTCACTTAAGAAAGACATCATTTTAACTTTGACTACAATCTTGAATAATACTAATAATAATACTGATGATGCTGCTACTGCTACTACATAATAATAAGAATTATTATTCTGATGATGATGAAAAGATGTAAAGTAAAATAATCAAATAAATGATACTAGAATTCTCTTGGCAAATAATGAAAAGATTGATTATTTTATAATCACTATAAAAGAAATTGGTATAATGTACAAAATAGAAAGCCCAAGATGCAATAAAATACATATTGGTAATACAATCATATTTATGAAGAATGATAAAAAGAACTTACTAGGGCTATAAAAGTGTGATACAAAATCATTTTACTGAAATATCTTATAGGTACTAAATATTAAATAAATTATGAATGTAATATAATCATATATATTTGATAGATTTTTTCCAAGTTTTAAAAATAGCTGATTGTTCATGTAAATTTATTTCTATTATTTAGTTATTTTTCACAGTGGTATATTAATATTGGTAGTAGAAAATATGAAACATTTGAAATGAAAATGGAGTTAAATGGAGACACATACATTATCCACCTTTGTTTTCTGATTTTACAACAATAGTTTTGAAACAATTTATAAATAGCTACATAAAGTAAGCATTAAAATATAATATAGCATTAATGGTGGAGTTTGAGTTTGTATGGAAAATTGATTTTTTCTTCATATTTTTATATTATTATATTATGTGGAAGATTGTTTTTGATAATTTTTTTTTGTCAGATATTAAAAATGTTAAAAAGTTCAATAAGTCATCTAATAGAATTGAGTTTATAAATTGTCAGATTATTTTTTGTTTAAAAGTTTTTGGAAATAATGCAGTGTTGTAATAGATAATAGCTAAAAATTTATAAATATCTTTTTCATTCATACTTTTCTTTTTTAATTTTGTTTTATTAAATTTTATAACAAATACTTTGCATAAATAATCAATGTTTTGACCATTTTTATATGGTCATTAGGAAGATATCTACAATATATGAAAATATGAAACTTATGATTTTATTAAATTTTAGATAGAGTTAGTATGTAATCAGTCTTATTCATAATAATGTTTATCATAAAGGATTAAATAATTTTGAAAGGTCATCCTGATAGGTTTATTAAAAAGTATATTATTTACAAAAATAAGGTTAGTTTGAGTTGGAGTCAGTAATTAATTGTAATATTAAATAATAAGAAAGAGTATTTCTTTGCTTTTTAAGTAATCAATTTGTGAATTGCATAAAATAATGTATTTATTGGATTGATAAGATAGATGCTTGGGGGAGAGTTTTTACTTTAAATTTATTATTAAATAAGTCTGAAGAATTAGTAGATAGTAAAAACATTCTAAGAATAATTTATAGAATCTATTGCAATTAATTTAAGAATTAAAATTCGTTAAAGTAGAATTAAGAATATGCATCCTAATTCAGCTTTATACAGTATACTGACCATAAAACATTGTTTATTGATGTAAAGGTTGTTTTTATGAAGTCAGTGAAATAGAAAAAAAAAAACAGATCTTTTTAATTGATTATTTTGGATCTGGCTATGACTTTAAGAAAAATTTTCATTAATATTAAAATGATTAATTTATTTGCAAATTGGGGGTAGTTTTATGTAGCATATTGTGTTGATCATGAATCAAGTCCCAATACCAATATAAATTTAAATCCAAAGTAATATAAAAGTAAGCAGTGATTTATGTTAGGAAAGTAATAATAAAGGTTTTGATGTATAACATCATGGTCACAAAAGTTTGGACAAAATGTAAGTATTCACTTATTACACATAAAAGTATATGTCCTCAAACACAGTAATTTCTGATGCTCATTAATTAAATTATTTGGAACATTTTGATTCTAAGAAAAAATTGAAAAGAAGATTGTGTAAATGACTTTTAGAGTTGTTCAAGTCTGAAAATCTTGGCAAATACATACAGTCTTAACTTTCCAAAGACATATGCTTAATGGTATTTAATTCACAATGAAAATAATAATTTATTGCCAGAATTTATTATAGAAAATTCAGTTTATTAATCTGTGATACATATATAAAACAATTCCTTTAATTTGTAAATTAATAATTTGTGTAAAGTTAAAAATGTTAAAAGCTACAATTTAAAAAACAACAATCTATTGTTCACGGAAGCCACAAGTAATTAAGGATTTGGAAAACAAACACCCTATGCACATGGGCAGATTAGTTTCTGAGCTCTGAAAAAAGATGTTTTTTGCTTGATAAGTGGCTAATTGCATAAAAAAAAATTTTAAAGGTCATGCCAAGTATTTAAACAGATTACTGTTTATAAACTTCAGATTTTAATGATAATTCAGTCAAACCAAAGATTAAGCAATTGGTCATTGAATATTTGTTGCAGATAGCAAAGTTAGCCATATAAAAAGAATGCCAACCATTTTGTTGGCTGATTCTCACAATAAACTCAGACTACATCAATAGGCATAAATAATGAAGTTAGCTATGAGAATAAAATAGTACTTTTTATTGTATTGTTAATAAAAAATCAAGTCATATGACCTAATTTTAATAAAGCTCCTATTTACAAATGTTATATATAGAGTAAGTTAAAAACAAACTCTTATGAAGCTTCAAAAATACCCTCAACCTCAGACCGCGGTTTCTGCCTCTAGCGTCATCAGTGAGGTGCTAGGGAATAAAAATACTAGAACTAGTCCAGCATTTTATCAATGCCTAACTATTGAGAAGAAAATCTGAAACTTTCAGACATTTAAATGTCCAAAAATCCAGCTATCTAACTCAAATAGCCGTATGGGACTGAACTAAGTTCAGATACACCATATATTAATAGCTCTAGCAATATAAAATCGCCAAAGCATTAATAGCAAAAAATTAAATTGATAAAAAATCAAGTCATATGACCTAATTTTAATAAAGCTCCTATTTACAAATGTTATATATAGAGTAAGTTAAAAACAAACTCTTATGAAGCTTCAAAAATACCCTCAACCTCAGACCGCGGTTTCTGCCTCTAGCGTCATCAGTGAGGTGCTAGGGAATAAAAATACTAGAACTAGTCCAGCATTTTATCAATGCCTAACTATTGAGAAGAAAATCTGAAACTTTCAGACATTTAAATGTCCAAAAATCCAGCTATCTAACTCAAATAGCCGTATGGGACTGAACTAAGTTCAGATACACCATATATTAATAGCTCTAGCAATATAAAATCGCCAAAGCATTAATAGCAAAAAATTAAATTGATAAAAAATCAAGTCATATGACCTAATTTTAATAAAGCTCCTATTTACAAATGTTATATATAGAGTAAGTTAAAAACAAACTCTTATGAAGCTTCAAAAATACCCTCAACCTCAGACCGCGGTTTCTGCCTCTAGCTTCATAAGAGTTTGTTTTTAACTTACTCTATATATAACATTGTATTGTTATTGCAATAATGATAAACTCTATTTATGCTTATGGTTTTTTTACATATTTGGGTAAAGATAATCAGATATGCTTAAGTCATTGTTTTTCAGTTGTAAAGTATGACAAGAACTAGTAGGACATCTTAAATTATAGCTTGTTGACTGTTTTACTAAATAATAAATTATCTATAATCAGCATTAAACTATTTTGATGTGTTGGGTGTATATTTACTAATAAGTATTGGTGGACATGAACAAATTAGTAAAATCAATCTGCAATGATACAGATAATTCAAACATGGGTTTAAAGAGGTGATGCTAGGAAAAAAGAATTCTATTATAAATTAATCATGAACTTCTTGATTTATGATTCAGTACATTTACAAAGTATCTAATAATAGTCATACATGCTTTGACCATATCAATAAATGTTACCAGTTTGAAATTTAATTACTTCAATTTGAAAAATTATAAGTTTGAAAATAAAGACAATTTATAAATTTTTAAGGGATTTATTCTTTTATAGAAATAACATACTTTTTTTCCTGGTTATTTTGGAATTTTGGAAAGAATATTCTAATCTCTTATAAGGGGCAGACCTCGATTTTGTTGGTGAAGATGAAATTTAATGTTTTTTCCTCATTTATGCAATTTTTTTTCTCTTATTCTTTATTTTGCTAACATTTAAATTGTAAAAGGGATGAATCTGAAGCTTTAATCAAGTCTGTAATTTAATGAATATTAATTCTACTGATATTGGAGGATTAATAATGAATTAAAATAAAACTAGTATTTAATTTGAACACAAATATATATTTGACCACCTGTTTTCTGTAATATTACTAACAGTTGGTGCATATACTAAAATCTGTTTGCTGTGATATTACTAACAGCTGGTGCATATACTAACCTGTTTGCTGTGATATTACTAACAGTTGGTGCATATACTAACCTGTTTGCTGTGATATTACTGACAGTTGAGTGTATTTGGAATATTTAAATAAAATTAAACTTTTCCAAAGACATTCAACACACACATTAGATTATGGAAATAGTCCAATGTAAAAATCTAGCTAGAACACCATCATCACAAACCTTCAGGAAAACAATAATCATAGTATGCTTATTTATATTGAAGTCTCCACCATGTTTTAAACTTGTATTCTCATATATATCCATGTTTTTTCCCCTATAATTAATTATAAAAAATTAGTTAGTTTACGCAGGCATCATTCATTTTCAAAATCTATACTATATGCTAGCTAGAATCCAGAAGCAACAACAGGAAAAAGTCAATAAAAATATTCTAGCAGAATTATATACAAATTTAAATTATTTTTAATAAACTATATCTTTTATTAATTACTTGGGTTTCAAATGACTCATCTAGAAAGTTAATCAATATTCTAAAAAAACTATTGTAATGGAATAATGCTAAATAGTACAGAGTTCTTGGTTGATCATCAGTAGCTTGAAAATTAGTCACCATATTTTTATATATTCATGCACATTACCATTTGACCATGAACATCCTTTATGTTGAGTATCGTCAAATATCATTTATTTACTTTTAGTGATTTTTGTTTTCATTTCTTACCCTATTGGCTTCCAGTTGCAATATGTAAACTTTGTTTGTTGTCCATTTTTACTTGAAATCTATTTTTTGTTCAGGGGAAACCATGATCGCGATTTTTTTTTAAAAATTTAATATTGCTAGTATTTTATTTTACTTTAATTTTTACTAGATTATAAGGTGGAAGATTTGAAGAAATTGGCAGAAGATAATAAATAAAAAAAAAGGATAATCTTATAACCAATCTTAGTATTAGTATATATCTAATTTTTAAATATATATTAAAAAAAAAAAAGTAAGGAAAACTGCTTGAATTTTAAAACTTCTAAAACTTTTTTTTTCAATCTTAATATAATCACAAGCGAACAGAATATTAAATGATTGTGTTATTTCTTACTAGTTTTTAGTCTTTTCATTTTCTTCATTGAAAGTAAGTAAAAGAAATTTGACTAATGGAATTCTTTTTTTTTCATTCTAAAATATATATTTATAGCTAATAAAATTTGAAACCACATTTTATTTTTGAGTTTTTTTTTCTTTTCATTTTTTTTTTTTTTAAAGAATAGTACTGTAGTCTATCAAATTGCCACGTAAAATATTATGAATGATTTTTCTATTTTTCATGATTTAAATTTTAACTTCTGTTTTATAATTGTTATTTTTAACTTAAAAAAAGGCCGTAAATTTACGTTATAAATAATATATAGTTAAGATGCCCTTAAAAGTTATATATATATATTTAGTTTTTTTCACTCTAAGAATAAAAATTTTCAATTAAAAATATAATTTAACAAATTACTGTCATCTTAAATAATTTTATGGAGAGTCATTAAAAAAGTATCTATTCTATAGTTGATTTATCATAGATGATATATATATATGAGTAAACTAATCTATTGTATGGATATTATATATTTTTTGGAATATTGTTCACTGCATGACAAAATACACCCCCCCCCCCATAGTATATCTGTTTTAACTAACATCAGAAACTTGTTGATTATGTTTTCCTTTTTTTTTTTTACTATACAAATTGAAATGTTTTACCTGATAAATAAATCCGTGGTTATTTATGTCAGGAATAATGGCACTTTATATGCATAAATGATGCTTTTTCGCAGGTGTTTAACATATCTAAGTTTGTCTATATATATGTCTGCACATTCACCAAATTTTATTTAAATTTTGCAGAAACTAAAGTTTATATAGATATTATTTATAAGTTTTAAGAATGTAATGGAGTATTATCTTTTTGTACTGTTAATTTTTTTGATAAACAATCTCTGTAATCTCATAAGTTGATCTTATATTTATATTACATAATTTATTATGTATCAATTATATTCTCTTTAATTCTCCAATAAGAAGGCTAGTAGAATTTTTGTATTATTAACTTGTGATCTTAAGATTTTACAATGAATTTTTTTAATTTTATATGAATAGAATTATCTTTTTTTTAACTGAGATATTATAATTGTATTAATTATATAATAATATATATATTAAGTCTGTAATGATTGTCTAAAGCTTTGTAATAATAGCATTTTACTTATAATTATATATTGCACTATATCATTTCAACTGGATCACAAAATGTGTAAATAACTATATACTTGAATATTTATTTCAATTTTTATTCATTATTTATCATATTTGTTTTATTTGGATTATAAAATAATATTTATTCGTTATGTCTATTATTACTCTGAGAATAAAGTGTACCAACTTATATTACTTTTATTTTCTTCCTGTCTTTTTAATTCAAGGCAATTTTTCCATTTCTGGCACTAATGTGTTAAAAATGACATTTATATAATGAGAAATTGGTATTTAAAGTTTATAAAGTTAAAGTAGAAATGAACACAGACAAAATGCTCATATATAATTATTTGAAAATAAATATAAACAATATTATTAATGATAGTTTGACAATACTGTAAATTATTTCAAATCAAAGATTAAATAAATTTGTGTAGCCCTACAATATAAATGAGCATTTTCTTTGTTAAAATTAAATGAATATTAAATAATATAATACTTAGACATGAAAAAAATGAAAATATAAAAAATTCAGTCTATTTTTTTTTGTAAATAGAGGATTATCTTGTTTGTAAATTTATGCTTTTAGACTTGTGTGTTAATAAATAATTAACTTAATAGATCATAATTAAGTGATTGACTTTTTTTAGGTGCAGTAAAATTAACTTTTTTATAAAATAAATATTTGTTTGATATTATTATATTAGATTGAGAAAAATATTTTAAAAAGGGTATCATCAGATCGATGATTTATAAGAAAGCAGTTTCATTATCAAACCCACATGTTTGTGTGTGTGTATGTGGTTTTTTTTTTTTTTTTTAAATAAACCAATATTCTGCAACAAGCCAATGAATTGCTAGATTCTGTAAAAGGAAAGAAGTGGCCATAATTTAAGCAGTTATTGACTGCAAAATCATATCATTACCAAAGAACTACACTATTATTGGAAATTTAAGAATGGATCACTAACAAAAAAAGGCCTGGGAATGTTCATGATCTATATTATTTCAAAAAAAAAACAACGACATCCCACGGCGTGGATGTCAACAAAACAACTACTGTATCAACTATGATCTTCCAGGATATAAGCTTGCCTTGAAATAGAAATCATGGAGGAAATGTTCGGAATGAAAGCTTCTTGAATCTTCCATGGGAATGGTTTTAGTTTTTAATGTTTTACTCACTTATAGATGTAATTGATCAACAGTAAAAATTTACATTCATATGTAATATTTAACACATTATTATGCTGTTGCACATGCACTTTGAAGATTTTAACTATAAATGAATGAATACTAACACTCAACCACATGATAAAGTCTTTGGAAAAGATAGAATGGCATCTATCTTTTCGAACCCAAACATTGCGCTATAAAAAATGATTTATTTACATTCATATGTATAGAATTGGGAATTATATAAAATGAGAAGAGAATGTTAAAATAGTAAAATGAGCAGAGGATTGCAGTCAGAGTTTAAGTAATTCCTAAAGCTACAATTCATTTTGCATTTCTATAAAGGAAGGTCCTTTGAAAATAATGACTACATCTGTTTAAGAAAAAACAAAAGACTATCTTCTTTCATGACTTCCAAATTGAATATTTAGAATTAATCAAAAGAGTGTAATAAAATAGTATACTTTTTTGTTGTTGTTAGTTTGAGGTCAAAGATTTAGAAAAATTGAAAACCAAGATATCTGGATAGAAATTTTGTTGTTGTTAGCTTGAGCTCAAAGATTTAGAAAAATTTGGAACCAAGATATCTGGGTAGGAATTTTATCATTATCAATTTTTGTTTTTAATATTATATTTAGAAATTTTATTATTATTACTTAGTTTAACTATAGTTCCTAAATAAATTATATTGTAAATATGTATATGTATTTTACATTTAGATTAATAATCCAATACTGGTCTATAAATGAAATACTCTCAATTTAAAGCACAAGGTAAAGCTTTTTCTTTAAAGAAGAGATTGGTCCTTCTTTTCTCTTTATCTCAATTTATTTATAGAGGTTAATCTTAAGCACTTTGGAGAAAAGGGATGAAAATTTTAAATCAATCATATTACTTTATTAAAGCTATATTTCAAATTGCTTTATATCATTTTAAATGACATTCACAAAATTTTTCAATTTATAGCTTTTCAATAACAAATTAAATAATGAAATGTGTAAAATAAACTTCCCAGCAGTTAATATTATATAATATGGGCTGATCTTTTCTTTTAAAAACAGGTTTTATTTTGTGCTTTGGATTGAGAGTATTTATTTCATTTACTTAATAGACCAGTATTGGAGTATTAATGTCAATTTATTATATAATGTTAATTGCTAGGAAGTTTATATTTAGAAATATATACTCTTATTCTTCTCGTTTACTTTCTTTGCATATATATATATTGCTTATAATAACTTCTTTCATATACACTTTAAAGCAGAGGAGATTTTAAAAAAGCTCTGATGAAGACTGCACGACAGTCAAAACTGTAAGGAAAATAAAAGAAGTTTTTAAGAAAATTTGTTTGCATTGGAATGTTGTAATGGTCAAGTTTTGTACATTCATGTAACATAATCTATAATCCAGACAAAGAGACCAAAGCTGACCAGATTATGATTGTGACATTCTGAATCTGACCACATTTCAACTTGTCTGCCAGTACTACAAGATTCAAGACCCTATGAATGACCACAATTGAAGTTACACGTATTATTTCTATCTTTTGTGGCCGGCATATGTCAGGGAGAAACACAAGATTCAAGGACTTAAATATATATATTAACTAACTTAAATGCTACCAGCACGTATATTAAACATAACATTCAGAAATTGTAATTACTGCTTAGATGGCTGTATCATGCATATATAATTAACTAAGACTGAATTGGATTGTAATTGGAGTGAGAAATCACAAAACCAGAATCAATTTAACATATATATTTATTAAATGATAAAATAATTAAATATAATGAAACAATTGATGTGGAAAAGCACGCAGGCTTTATAAAATGGGACTTAACATGTCTCCTCACTAATTTCTAATTATGAGGGTTTGAATATATATATAAATAAATCACTAAGCTGTGCCTAAATCAGATTATGCCAATCTCTATTGAAATGTGGCTGCTCTGAGAAATATTACATTCTAATTACATATATATTTTAATAAAGATTTGGGAGCATAAAAACTTGCTCTATGATATAGATTGAACCTCAGAACAAGATATATTTCAAGTTAATAGTACTAAACAATTAGGGGATAGAATTGATTGCATTCATTTACCATCAACTATAGCACCGGCAAATAACAATACTGAAGTCGCCCTGTGGATAAATTAGAACCAAGGGTTTTCATGACCAACAATGGTATCCTGGGATTGAGCATACTGCTGTGAAAAGTGTCGGGGTGGCTAACACGATTGCCTGGAATTCGATGTCAGGGCTTACTGGTGCTTGCCCTGAAGGAAAATAAGATGTGATGGCCTTGACTGTGGTTCTACCTTAAGGAGAAGATGCAGCAAATCATTAAACTTTGAAGAACATATATCTAATCTGCCAAGCGAAGAAAAAGTGGAACATATTTAATATATATACACCAGAACAATAGTTTGTCAGTCTCCCTACTAGAAACCAATTCTAATTAACGCTCACTAATTAAGCATCTAAAAAGGACAAAATTATAAAGTAAAATCTTGTTCACTTGTTTCAATCTATATGTATGAGTATTATAGACAAAAGGGGGGGGGGGTAAAAGTATATTTGATGGGGCTGCTTAAAAATAACTAAATAACTAATATACTTTCATTATGTACACAGAACAATTCGTTATTATTGCAAATATAGGATTTTCGAAAGAGCGTGCTTGATTTAATGACATTTTGATAATAATTACGTGAAAATAATTTAAACTATATCTTTAAAATTTATTGAAAGTAAAATGCTCACTGCTTCGAAGTATTGGCATATGAAATACATAAGAATAAAGATAAAGAAAGAAAGATTATATGCACAACCACAGTGATATATATAAGTAATATTTACTGAGGTATTAGGTCAAGTTATAATTAATTTACAGGAGTGAAGTTTTCCAATTTAAGTAAAATCTAGGTAGGAATCATTCGTTTGAAGAATGATTTATAATTGAATTACACTTGATTATTTAGGCTTTAAGATTTAGTTAAAGGTTAATAAATTGCATTCTGATAATTTATATAAGCAATTAACACTGAAAGTGAGTTTAAATAGTTTAAATACTGATTTACACAGAGCTCTGTGATTGTTTAGGTTTTATATTACTAGTTTATTTGCTGGACAGATAGGTGCTGGATCTTCAGGCCTTAGGTAGTTCATTCTTGGGTCAAGCATAGCGTCTTTTTTTCCCTACGGCAGTAGGCTGCTTCTGGATGGTTTACATTGCTAGCTTCGGTTGTTGGGGGCATCTTGCAGTCTTCATACCATTCTTCTGTGGATTGATCATCCTTCATTCAGCGATGCTCTAAATAATTGATTACATCACCAAGATTAATAATAAAGAGTAAGATCTATAATAAAACAGCAACCACAACAAAATGAAAAATTGTCCTTTTTATACCGGCTATACTTTCTTATTACAAAATTTTCGGATCGATCGCACATGACATATGAGTTGAGGTTTTACTTTCTAGTCTGTGCCTGGTTTGATCGATTGTTTACAGAGCGGGAAAATATAATCTTTAACTTTATCTCTTATCTATCTGTAGTCATGTCCTTAGATGATTTAATTCATTAGCACAAGAAATTGTTTAATATTTAATTAAATCTGAACACTCACATTTATCTTTTGTTGAGTTTTCACTTGCATGCTATTTTTAGCATACTTTTGATCTGATTACAAGGTTAAATTTATAAAATCTAATTTCAATTCATTATTTTTATTTTTAATTAATATAATTAAAAGCCTTTTGCTTTTTTTTACAAAACTAAACCATGCCACTATATATATTATATAAGGTGAATCATACATCCACAACTGAATTTATATTTCATAAAATTAATAAATTGATATTTCTATTTAAAATTACAGCATAAATAATTTCTTTATAAATTATAAAATTTAAATCATACTCGATGTAACACTTACTAACCTATGTATGTACAGCATTTATTCGTATGTTTATATATAATGCTGCACAACCAGCTATGGTAGTTAGGTTTATACATTTATTTTTGAAAAAAATAATGAGTTTAAGAGGGTTTGGTTGTTAAACTGAAAAGTGCAACAAGAAGGGCTTGAATCTTACCATTGCAGTGTATATGAAAGAAGTTATTATAAGCAACTTTATATTTACATATTTCATTATTTGATTTGGTATTGACAAGTTGTAAATTGAAATTTTTTTATGAATATCAATTAAAATAATATAAAGCAATTTATATGTTTTAATAAAGTAATATGATTGATTTAAAATCTTCATGCTTTTTCTCCAAAGTGCTTAAAATTAGCCTTTTTATATTAATCGAGGTAAAGAGAACAGGTGAACTGATCTTCCTTTTTTAAAAAAAAAAGTTTTACCTTGTACTTTGGATTGAAAGTATTTCATTTACTTTAATAGATCAATATTAGGTATTAACCTCAATGTTTTACATAATAATAACTGCTGGGAAATTTATATGTATTGAACTGGATTGATATCCGATTCAAGGGTTTTACTGCCAAAATTAAAAACTTAATTTTTGTTAAATCTTATTTAATGTTAAAATTTTTTTATTATTTAAAAAGAGTATGTGTATTAAAACACCTACTCGTTTATATTTAAAATAGATCATTTTAATGTTTATAAAATTGTTTTTAAAATAGTTTTCTGATACTGCTTATTTTTACTTTTTTTTAAAATCAATTTCATTAAAAACAAGCTGGCTAGCTAATTACATTCGTGTTGCTTTTATTTTAATCATTGTAAGTTCATTCTAGAAGCAGAGATTTAATTTTATGTTGTTGTTTTTGTTCAAAATAATCCCTGGATAGAATTCTTAGATTAGATTGAGCGGGAGATTAAGATTTTCCCCTGCCCTGAGGCATAGAAATCAACAACAAGGCTAGTTTACTTGGGAAATAGAGTGGAGGTATAAATAACACCAAAAATTTCATGGGTTATTTTTTTCTATGCTATTCTAGAGAGCTTTGACCAAGCCAACACTCCATCAAGGTAATTCATTCAGCTTCTTATTTCCAATATTCATTTGGATTAACCTCTTCAACGTTTGTACCATTAGCAGTTTGGGTCTTTAATTTCTTTAAAAGTAAAATTTGCAGTGATTAAAACAATTTTGCTTTCTCCGGGATGCCAAAATATACTGCTATACATTTTATAACCAACAATGTCTTGCTAGCTTAACTCAAAAGATGGACCCATGCCTGCCAACTCTCCTTCAATCCTGCCATGAACATCTAAAATAGACACTGCCTCTACCTTGCCACTGTCAGAGGACCTGGAAATGAACTAAAATAAATGTGTGCACTCTACACGAACTGTGCTTTACCATGAGGTAAAATTTTCTTTTGTTCTTGCCAGTGTAAATTTCTTTTAATTAAATCTCCGCTCAATCTATTATAAATCTGTATTCATAAGCAATATTTAATCTCATAGGTAATATTTATTGTGTTTTTTTCTTGTATTTTGTAGTGTGTCTTGGAATCTCAGTTTTAAGATTCCAAGTTTGCTTTCAATTTTTGCTTATTGGAGAGTGATGAGTGAGTTTTTATATTTTTATAAATGCTTTAGCAGTCGTATATTTTAAATCCTTACCTGTAATTATTTTAATATCCAATAATTGATTTTAAATACTGTGTTTGCGCTTTGGCAAAACACAAAATCTTTTGGCTGGCGAATTTATTGTCCTAGTTTTCCGCAGGTAGAGATTTCGTTTCTTCTTTCTTATGTCTCTGAAAGCGGAAACTGTAATTGTTTTTCTTTGTAATTTAATAAGTCACCAGCAGGAAGATAATATTTATCCCTTTTTACACTACAGGTGAGAGAGACTTTCGTTCTGCTAAAGTATTTAAAGCTTTAATATTTTTGTACTCATGTGCGCTCTCTGATAGATTTATTTTGTATGGCTTTAAATTTATCAGAGTGTGTACTCAGAATTTATTTTGTAAGTTTATTTTCCTTGAAATGCTTGGGCAGATATAACTGCTTTTCTAATTATTTGCTTGTCTCCTATTGAGACCTTTAATTATTATTTTTAGATTAGTTTTTGCCAATCAATTGGTTGGGGATTCGCCAGTTTTAACTGTTTGCTTTTCTTACATTTTAAATCATATTTTTGGGTCGTTCTTGAGGTAAATCAATCATCTTTATTTTAAACGTAATATTAGGTGCAGCTTCTATCGGCATATGACATTCATGATCCCGACACTTTTTTCGGACCTCGAAGAGCTCGCTGGCACTGGTTTCATTGATTTATTTCAAGAATGTATTGTTTGAGTATCTATGAATGGGAAAGCCAATGTTTGGGTGAATTCTCTGCTGAATGAAATTTGCTTCCTCCCTTTATAATTTGTTATTAGAAAATCAGTAGGTCTGCCAGAGCATTGCGTTTAGTCTTTCTGGTATACGCCTGAGCTAATCCTATTCATTAATTTAGAAACTTTTTTTATAAGTCTTCTCTTAATAAAATTTTTAAAGTTTGTTTAAACTTAATTTGGCTGACTTTTGTCTTTGTGCTTTTATTTCTCAATTGTCTAAACAATATTTAAGATTTCTTGTTTCTCCCTGAGTCTAGTCAGCACAGACCATCATCTTCATCCATTCTGATCACAGTAAATAAATTTACCAGATACGTAGTTATCTGGTTGCACCTCTGCGATCAGAATAGATTGAGGGTCCGATACAGTATATATAGATTGAGATTGTTGATTGTGAATGAAATAAGGCATGGCTCCCATGCCACCTAGAGCATCCCCAGGTTGTGGATAGGGGAATGATCTTCAGATATGAAGGCTAGCTGTGAATAAGCAGAATACTATAAATAAGCAGCCACTGGCAATGAGACAACATTTACTATTAGGAATGTTTACTTATATAAAAGGCCACAATTTCTATCATGATGGACATATAATGGCGAGTGTTGTACCACCATTAAATAAGTCAACACCTTGATGGGTGCTGGGTCAGCAACGGCAGTTTTCCAAGTCAGTGGAAGATCACTATAGGTGACAACGATGAGCAAGAAGTAGTAGTTGGATATTCATTTTATGGGATTTGGCTAGCACACCAAGCCTATTGTGGAGGTTAATGCTGGGCAAAGAAGGCAATGGGAAACCACTTTGTCTTATAATTCCCTTGATTTATTATGAGTATGTCTACAGGAATCATTACATTTGGTATTGAGACCTTAGTTAAGAATGATTTTGGTGTCTTGCCTGGCAGGAGTGGACATTAGGCTATTCAGGTCATCAACCTGCGAAATTATCATAAATGTAATTCATTGAGGATTGGAATGTGGAATGTTAGATCAAAAGGTGGGAAATTCAAGAATTTGAAAAAGAGAGGTGCACATAAATAATATTGATGTTATAGGATTAAGCAGAATGAGGTGGGAGGGATGTGGAGATGTAAAGTTATTTTATTTGGATGGTGATGGGTCAATTAATGGAGTTGGCATTGCTGTGGGGAAGAAAATTTGGAATAATATGTTCAAAGGTTGATTGTATTAACAATAGGCTGATGGTGATGAGAATAAATGCAAGTCCTAGAGATTTGGTAATTATACAAGTTTATATGACAACTAGTAGTCATGATGATATTGAAATTGATGAATTCAATGTGAAGGAAAAAATGCTTATATATTGCTATTGGAGGATTGGAATGCTAAGGTGGGGAAAGGTAGGGAATGGAAAATTGTTGGAAATTATGATATTGGAAAAAGAAATGAAGGAGATAGTCAGCTTGTACAATTTTGTAAAGAGAATGGATTTGTCACTGCAAATCCTTGTTTTAAAAATCACATTAGAAGATTGTATATGTGGAAAGCTCCAGGTGACAGAGAACATTATCAAATCGATTATATATTGATTCAGACTAAATATAAGAATGCTATTAAGGGTTCACATGCTTTGCCTGGTGCTGATATAGATTCGGATCATAATTTGATTATGGCAAAATTAAAGTTGAGTTTAAAAAGAATTAAAAGAGGGAAGAGATATGCAAGATGGGACTTGGATAAATTGAGACAAATGGAAAAAGAAAAATTTGGTTTAATATGTGAAAATGAATTTAAAAGGATTGTTCAGGATGAAAAATATATTAATAGCCCTAATGAGTGTTGGAATAAAATTAAAAAAGGATTCTTGAAAACAGCCAAAAATGAAATAGTTATTATTCATGCAAGGAAAGCTAAATGACCTTGGATAACTGAAGGTATGTTGAAAAAGATGGAAGTGCGGAGATGATGGAAGAATGTAAATACTGAGAAAGGGCGAAAGGCATATAGGAAATTTAATAATGAACTAAGAAGAGAAACAGAATTAGCAAAAGAAAAGTGGTTGGAACAAGACTGTAAAGAGATAGAAAGGCTTCAACAGGTGAAAATACATGATCTGGTATTTGATAGAATACAAAGTATCTCTTGGGAGAAAAAGACATGGGTAGCAAGTGAGATGATAGATAAGAATGGAAGGAGGTTAACTGATAGTAATGATATATTAAAAAGATGGGAAGAATATCTTTAATGTCTCTTTAGTAGAGGAAATAATTTAATTAATTATGAACTTGAAAATGAAGATGTTGAAATAGATTATAGAGGTATGGATATATTGCCCAATGAAGTAAGAAAGGCAATCGCACAAATGAAGAATGGTAAGGCTGTTGGATTTCTTACAATACCTATAGAATTTTTGAGAGGAATGGGAGAATTTACTATGAAAGAAATAGTTCGACTTTGCAATTTGATTTATAATAGTGGAGTTTGGCCTGAAGATTTTTTTAAGAACTATAATGATTCCAATTGCTAAAAAGAAGAACGCTGCTAAATGTGAAGAGTATAGAACAATAATCAAAATAAGAGTCATAGATCATGTGACCCTATCTCTTAAGCTTGTAAGTTATAAAAACAATGAGGATTGCCAATTCCTCTACAAGCTTTATGATAAATGCTTAGCCAGAGCCAGCACTTAAAATATCTCTTCATGCTTTGGCACTCCTCAGAGAGGTGTCAGGGCAGGTTCAGACACTAGATCTAAAAATACCAACCCAAAGCCAAGCATTTAACTAAAAGTTATCTATTGAGTGGAAAATCTGATATTCTCAGACATCTACATGTCTTCAAACCCAGCTATCCAACTCAAATAGCTATATGGGGCTGATAGATCTTCAGCCATACCATATTTTAGTAGTCTTAGCAATATAACATTGCATAAGACTTATGGCATAGACTATAAATAGTCAAAATAAGAGTCATAGATCATGTGACCCTATCTCTTAAGCTTGAAAGTTATAAAAACAATGAGGATTGCCAATTCCTCTACAAGCTTTATAATAAATGCTTAGCCAGAGCCAGCACTTAAAATATCTGTCAGGAACCCCTCCCCAAACCCCTGACCATGGTTTCGTGCTTTGGCACTCCTCTGGGAGGTGTCAGGGCAGGTTTGTTGTCTCATGCTTCTAAAGTTTTATTGATGGTTTTAATTCAAAGGATTATGGGGAGGTAGATTATTATATTGGTGAAGAACAGTTTGGTTTTCGGAAAGGTAAAAGCACAAAGGATGCTATTGGTGTTGTTCGGACAATTGCAGAAAGATATATTGAAAAAGATAGGAAAGGCATTTGATAGAGTAGTCTGGAATAAACTGATCTCCATCTTAAGAGATAAAGGAGTATTTTGGGAAGAAAGATGATTGATTTGGACTATGTATAATGGTCAAAGGTTAAGAGTTAGATTTGTGAGTAATGAGACTGATGAAGTGAATATAGAAATGGAGTTAGGCAAGGGTATATTATGTCACCTGTTCTGTTTAATGTTTATTTAGAAGATATGCTAAATAATTATTTGGACTGTTGAGGAGCAAATGTTGGAGGGAGAGTAATAAAGTGTATAAGATTTGCAGATGATATGGCTCTTATTGCTGAGGAGGAAAAGGGTCTTCAGAATATGTTGAATAAATTGCAAGAAGAATGTATGGCATATGGAATGAAGATTAATATTGAAAAGACTAAGTGTTTATGGATAGGGAGAAATGCAAAAAGACTGCAAATTGGAATCCATGATGACATGGTTCAACAGGTGAGGGGATTTAGATATTTGGGTAGTTGATTGAGTGAGGATGGAAGAAGCGAAGATGAAGTTAAAAGAATAGCATTGACAAAGGAATCATTTGTTGACCTATGGAAAGAGAATTAAGGAAGAGATTAATTAAATGTTATGTATGGAGGGTATTAATGTATGGTTGTGAGACATGGACATTGAGTAATAGAATTAAGAAATGATTGGAAGCTTCCGAGATGTGGACATGGAGAAAAATGGAAAAAAATCAGTTGGATGAGTAAAATAACAAATGAAGAAAGTTTTGAAAAGAGTAAATGAGGAAAGAAGATTGTTTAAGAATATCAGAGAGAGAGAAAGAGAAACTGGATTGGACATATTTTGAGAAGAGCTTATAGTTTAATGAAAGATGTTTTGGAGGGAATGGTGAGTGGAAATAAAAAGAAGGGTGGAAGATTGACATTATTGGATGATATAAGAGATGGGAAAACTTATGTGGAATTGAAGAAATGGGCAAGGAAGAGAATGGAATGGATGAATTGATGTTGTGACTACTCTCTGGACCTGTCTATTGGACAGAGTACTATTGATTGATTAGTGTATGTATTTTTATAAATATTATGCATTTATATTTAATGCTAATTATTTGAAGGAAAGTTTAAATAGAATATAGCTGATATATTACAGAATGCTCATTTATACCATATTCAAACTCTTTTTAATATCTGTTTTTTTTTTTATTTATTACAATAATTTTGACCATCTTTTGTCTCTCTTATGCACCATTAGCTTTAGTATAAGGAAAGTTGTAATTTAATTCAGTTATATTTAGTATATCATATTAAATTTCATTGTTTGATGTGTGTGATAAATGAATATCTATTAGTTATACATGTTATGGCTAATTGCTGCATGTGAAACATATAGCATAATAAGATGTAACAAATGTGATGATACATTATGTAATGATAATGGTGCTATACTTTTAAAGCTATAGCTGCATTTCTTTTTCCAATATTATAATATCTAACAACTTTGCTTCTGCACAACAGTTTTCCAATCACTCAATAGCAATATACATATATTTTTATTCTGCATTGTATAATTTCCTTTATCTTTTTATATTGCCTATCAATTTCAGTATCACTGGTAGTTGGCATTTAAACTTGTATGAATACCAAATCCCTAGTCTAGGACTAGCAGTTACCATCATTATTATATGTTTATCATTAACATAATGTACCTTTGCCACATTATTCCAATTTTTTTTTTTTTTTTCAACAGCAATGACAACTCTATTTACTACTGCTCTACCACCACCAGAAATAAAATAAATATTCTCTACTATTTACTTCTCATTTCACTTAATTCTATAACATTAGTAGTAATTATTTTTATTTCCCATTTCAAATTTCCCAGCTCTTCTCAATGGTCTAATATTTCATGTACCAATTCTCAATGTGTCTTTTTTCGGTAGATAATTTTTGTGAGGATTCATAAGTTTAAGACCTGAGTAGCTTCATATTTATTCTTGCCAGGCAAAACACCAAAGTCATCTTTAGCTAGGGGCCAACACCAATCTGAATTAATCTTGGAACATATTCATAATAATAAAAACAAGGGAGTTATAAGTCATAGTAGTTTCCTATTGCCTTCTTTGTTCAGAAATAATCTTCATAATAGGTTTAATGCACTAGCCATATCTCATAAAATGATCATCCATCTACTGTGTTCCTTCTCATCATAGTCACCTATAGTGATCTTGTGCCAACTTAGAAGAATGCTGTTAAATAATTCAACATCCAGTGGGGTGTTGACGTATTTAATGGCAATCAATATTCATCAGTACATATCTTCATGGTTGTGGTATTTTATGGAAGTAAACATACCACTGACCTCTTCACTATTGTTAGTGACTGCTCATTTAGATTTACTTTGCTTATTCACAGTTAATCTTCATATCTGAAAGCCATTTCTCTATCCTCACCCTTGAGATATTCTGGATGGCATGGAACTCATGCTCTGAAATCCAATTCAACCCAGAGAAATAGTCGATATTAAAGAAACTGAAATGAAAATTATTAGTAATCTCTCAATTTAAAATGAAAGAAGAACTAATATCTATTTTATTTAGCACATTTTTTTTCTCGAAGAGATAAAGATTGATTTGAAAATTTTATAAAGTATTAAAATATTTATTATATATA
>JAQFVV010014995.1:0-22426 GCA_028023455.1 Epiperipatus broadwayi | reverse complement strand
TAGTGTGTCTGCAATGCACTTAAATACCGAAAATCCCACCCAATTTTAAACCACGAGTACAACGCTCATGTTATATATAAGTATAACTCATTCCCAAATCAATAAAATGTTATGAATTATGTGTATGTTCACATAATTTAGATTTATTTAAAAGTAGGTTATATAGGTCATAATTGCGCACACACTGTGATATGTATTTTAAAACTTATGATAAAATTATAAATTGTTAGTTAAAATTATTTTGTTTGAATCTGTTTACAAAAATATATTACAGTCGTAATATATTTTTGATTTAAAATAAAATTCATATTTGTTAAGTAAATAGATTCAAATATTGAAATTTAAAAAGTAAAATAATTTTCTTTTGAATTTAAAATCACGCCATATATTTTCTGTTAGAATAAATGAGGGCTGGTAGGAACAATAGTTTTAATTATTATTTAAAAATACAGCAGATGTCCACTTAAGGTTTTCTTTCAATCAGTAAAAGTAATTTTAATTAAATCAAGTTTGTAATTCGAATGTCGACAAGGAAGGTAACAATAGAAATTAATTAAAATTTTGTTAAATTCCTTTAGACATTCGGATAGGATTAATTACAGCTGATAAAGTAAGCAAAGTCCTAAATATTTTTGTAACGCTCCAGGGCAGTTGTATTGTTCAATTCCACTATAAAAAGGAGGGTTTTCTTTTGTTCTCCATTCTAGTGATTTGCTAATGAAATCATTCTAGTGAAATGATTCTAGTAAAAATATTTTTCGATCAAGATTTCAAAAGAATATTTTCTTGATATTTTAACTACGTGCCTGCGAACTTAAATTTGAAGCCGAGTTTTCATCTCCAAATTAATTGACCATATTTACAGTTTCACCTATGAATCACCCAACCTTCAAAATTGCTAACCTTAAAATGACGGAGTAGAGTCAGCAAGAAGGTTATTTTCCTCTTGGGAATGGCTGGCCGGTGCTCTATCCTTGGGTTAATATTTTCTATTTATTAATCTTTTATTTTATTGTGATAATGTGTCAGAATAGTCTTTGACAGAGTGAATTATTGCCTTTGTTGAAAGTAAGATGCCGCTATTAAGGCATATTTTAAATTTATAAATAATTCCCAATTTTATTATCTTGCAAATCACTTGTTCGAGGGCTATTCTAATCTTCTTTAATATATATAATAATCAAATAGTTTAAAATCTACATTTTATTGATTTTAACCTAATATGAGAGTATATGTGAGATCAACGATTAAAATGTGCCACAAATGCATGATTGCGTCAATAAATCTATACTTTCTTTTCAAACCTGCAAGCATGCATTTTCATAGTTTAAAAAATTCTACTTTAAATTCAAAGTTTCGTATTTGACGTCGAGAATGTGTGGACCCCTTTTTAATAAATTTCTGGGAACTTGATTGGGCATTTTTCCCAATCTAAGTGAATCCATCTTGTATGTTTTATATACATTAGTCTAGTCTTGCTGGTAAATGAATTGGTTATTGAGACCGCTTTGTTTTTCTTTCCAAGGATTTTAAACGGCCAAGTCGGTTCCCTTTTCGTTTTCTGCGGTTCCCAGGCAGAGTGTGTACTCAAATGTCACCCCTGGAAATTAGACGCAGTCGTCGCCCAGTCGTTAAGTTTCGGCTGTCCATGATAACACATTCCTATGCGTCAGCGGCGAGATGCCCTTTGTAGTCATTCCAAATATTCACTATTGTTTTATTTATATATTTATTTTACAAATCATCCATGATTTAAATGTATCACAAACTCCATCCTTTAATAAATTCATTATCAGCAATACCGACCTCCCCTCTGCTTTAATTATAATTTTAAAATAAATGCCTTGATCACATTCCCACTTTATTGCTTAGTAAGCTTTTGTCCGTGCTATTCTCGAAATCAATAAATAGTCTATAACCCTTAATTTTAAATGTTTTATTAAACTTATAATTGCTCAAAGCACCTTGCACATGTTCCCATTTTTTTAAGCACATTATCTTAATATTATATTAGCCCAAGGGATAGAGTATATCTTCTTTAAAACCTTTTTGTCATTTAATTGAATGTAATGCCAACCATTATTTAATAAGCGTCCCTGTCTCATATAAGCAGACAGTGGCGTTATATATATAAATAAATCTTTGAAATCATTTAAAACTAATTTTGATCTTTTATTTTATTGATTCCTATCACTGTCTCGGTCTACATATTTATTTTCTACATTTCTTTTGTACATCCATAGACGTTAATTAGCCACCCAAACTTATCTTAGTATAGAGTCTCTTTGTTTCTCCCTGACCACCAGGCACCGGCAAAAGGTTATACTAGTAGTAGCATCAAACGCGTAATCACGTAGGTGGCGCTGTGAAATTTGGACTTTAGATTCAAACTTAGTATATCTAGAAGGCAACCCCTCCTAGAATGTTCAGTTTCATGTTTGGGGTTTGAATTCTGCAGTGTGTTAGCGAGATAGACGATTCTGACCGTTACAGTACATATATATAAAGAGGATCCACATTGCTTAAATGTGCATTCTTCATCCTCTATAGGATTATAATTAAATAATTATAGTATAATATGATTAAAATTTCTTCTTCATAAAGCAAAGCTTGACATAACTGAAGATACAAAACGAATCATTTCATAATGCAAAAGTTAAATATGTGCAAATGATTTTAAGATATTACTATACTGCAATCATTTTTTAATAACATAAGAGCAACTATATAGATTTTTAAATTTTAAGCATATTTCACAGTTTAGTATTACTGTTCTTAATTCTATTGAATTGCAAATATATATATTTAAAAATAATATAAAATCTTACAGTTGCATCACCATATTTATAGGATAAATATTAAATTAAAAGTGATATAAAGAAGAAGAAAAAGAAAAGAAAAGATAAATGTAATATTTACTGATATTTGTATATAGTTTTTAAAGGACATTTTTCTGTTATAACAGTATAACATCAGAATATTTTTAACTTCAATGGAAATTTGACATATGCATATTAAATATGGAATTAGAAGTTTACTTGCCATTTGAAAATATAATATCTATACAATAGATGATACCACCAAAGTATAATTGAATATTGTAAAAAGTATATTGTGAATAAAAATTTAGCAAAAGTTTATCTATATGAAAAATATTTCTAAGGGGATTATATTTTAAAACAATTGCTTAATATCATATACTGGGCCTCGTTTTTCATTTTAATTTATTTCAAAATAACCATATGAAGGCTGAATCTGTGAAAAATGGGAGATGTTAATAACTTTCCTTGGACACCATCGCCAATATCACTGCAGGATTTACTTTTATATATGAATATTAAATATATTTACTTAATACATCACCACAGCTAAACTTCAGTTAAAAGTAGGCTATGATTATGGAGATTCAAGGTCTCTGAAAGTGCTTAGCGATATAACTTGTAAGAAGATTGAGACAAGTTTCACTTTGTTGCGTAAAGCGCAAGCTAAATTATTTACTACTCAAAGGTGAAGTAGAAAACTAGTATTTTATTTCGATTATTAATATTGTATTATATGTTCATATATATATATTTAACATTATAAGTAAATAAACACAAAACTTTAAGTTTTATGTGAAAATTAATCAATAAAAATAAATAGATTTAAAAATACAATGTTATGACTCCCCCCTCTCTATTTGTTAACTTTATTAAAAGAGAAAATAAAAAGTTAAACATTTATTTTAAAAACTTAAGCACTGGTCCCCTAAACATTTTTTTAAAAAAACTTAAGCACTGGACTCCTACCCCAAATAATTTTCTAATTTTTGAGCTGTTATGAATTTTTTTTTTTAAAAAAGCTGTTTTTAAAATCTAAATTAATGAATGTGTTAGAGACTGTGGTTAAATGTGAACTCAGTATTCATTTATTCATTAATAGAGCTTTATTTTATCTTTATTATATGGATGTTGGATTTTAATGCTTTAATAAAAACAGGATAAGAAATTTATTTCAGTTATTAATGTTTAAAATTTATTAACTTTAAAAGAAAATTAAACATTGTTTAAAATGAAAAATTTTTTTTTTTTTTTATTTAAACTTCAATTAAATTTTTATTACCAAAGTGATTTTTATTTTATATAATGTTTTATTTTTAAATGATTACCCACTACTTTGTAAAATACATTTTACTTGTGGACTCCCATACTATTATACTATGCATAATGTTTTAAAATCAATCACATTTTTTTATGTATGTAAATATGCTATTTTTTTTATGCTTGTTTATTGTGAAATGGTTTATTTTATTAGCTTTCTCTTCATTATGCTTCCATTTTTTTAAAGCAAAAAGCAAATTTATCATGTTCTACAACCAGTCATGTATAAAAAAAATATATTATTTGAAATAATGGTAGAACTTTTGTTGCTACTTACGTAGTATGCCTGCCTGAAGCTTGCCATCCATTTTTATTTTAAATAATCCATTTTCAGGGACTTCTAAGTTATCATATTCAACGTTTACTTGTTTTTTTATTTGTTAAAAAATGATAAAGAAACACAAAAGTCAGGTTGCAATCAAAAATTTTTTGAATGTAAATGCAGTAAAGAAAATAAAACATGATTAAGCAAACTATAATGAATGTGGTTATTCATGTCAGTGGACAGACATCACTTTTCAGATGGGCACTATCCTGTAATTTTGAAAATATTCCTCTGCATCTTGTTCTGTCGATAGAAGAATCCAAATTTTAATCATACTTTCAAAAAAGGAATGTTAAAAAAATAATGCTAATTTCAATTAATTAATGTTAAAAACATTACAATAATTCTAGCCTCATATTAAGTGTTCACCACATGTTAAGGGTTCGTCATGTGTTAACATTTGAACATTATGTTGTGAATGGAATTTATTAAAAAATATATTCAATTTTTTTAAAATTAACATTCAATTTAAAATACATTAGTTAATTTTTTTTTTTTTTTTGAGTTAACAAGCTACACATATTTGAAAAAATAATTTTGAGAAAAAAAATGTAAACAAATACTTCGACACTGAAAATGGATTATTTAAAGTAAAATGCCTATGTATTTTAAATTGAATCTTAATTTTAAAAAATTTGAACACATTTTTTAATAAATTCTATTCACAACATAATTTTCAAACATTAACACATGGTGAACCCTTAACATAAGGCAAACAGTTAGTACATGGCTAAGATTATTATTATTATTTTTAACTTTCCTTTTTTGCTTTATCATTTTTGGAAGTATGATTAAAATTGGAAATCTTATATTGACAGAACAAGATGCAATGGAATATTTTCAAAATTACGGGATAATCTAGCCCACCCAAAAAGTAATATGTCTGTCCTCTGACATGAGTAACCATGTTTGTTATAGTTTGCTTAATCATGCTTTATTTTTATTTTCCTTACTGCATTTACATTAAAAAACTTTTCAACTACAACCCTTTGGACTTTTGTGTTTATTTATCATTTTAATAAATAAAACAGTAAATATTAAATACAATAAGTTAGTGACAACCTTATTGTTTATACCATGTGTTGGAAGCCTCTGAAAATAGATTATTTAAAGTAAAAAATGGATAGCAAACTTCTGACAGGCATGCTATGTAAATACCTTTTTGCTTACGTAATGGGAAAAAATTGCTATATATTTTATTCATGTTTCTAAACGAATAAGTATTTTTAAATTTGAAAATAAAATTGCCAAATATTGAATTATCTGGTGTGGGGGGGGGGGGTAGCAATTTTAAAAGATTGAATTAGAAAAATGTTAAATTTTTTTTTTATAATTCATAATTGTATTTTTTATTTTTTTTTTATTTTACATAAAACCTTAATTTTTGTACTTAATCATGTTTGGGTTTGTGGGTGATTTTTACTATATAAAACATGCAATTTTTCTGGAACCAATCAGACATTAAAAATGAGGGATGCCTAAGCAATCTTTATATAAGTATATAAAAAACATATACATATAAGATGTAATATGTTGGACTATTTCCATCATTTATGAGTGAATGTTGAATGTATAGAAAATTTTAAACTTTATTTAAACTTTCCAAATACAAACAACTTGTTAGTAACAACACACAAATTGACAATACAAGTTAGTAATTATATGTTTCGAGTAGTAGTATTCTCCACTCTTCTTCAGGTGTTGCTGGCCTATATGCACAGTGACAATATTCACTTAGAAGTTGAACTTGCACCTTTAGATTCTTGATTATCGAATTTAAGGCAAACGCTCTGCTAACTGAACTATTCTGTCAAAGGCAACATAGTAGAAATTTCATATTTTATATATGAAGATTGGTTCAAATCCTCCCGAGTCCTTCAATTTTTTTTTTATAATGAGGCTAATTATTTTTTTATATATTTTATTATTTCCTAAGAGCAAGATTAATTAGAGGCTTCCATACATTGTGTATTGCCACACTGAGTTGACTTATAGGATTATTTACCATTGTCATATGAACAGCTTCCTTGAATTTTCTTTTATGCATTTTTTCTTCTTTATCCAATATCTTTGTATTTTCCCACTTAAGCATATGGTCATTAGTACATACACAATCTGCTATGGTAGACACATCTGTTTTTTCTCTTTTAACCATTAGTTTGTGCTCCTTCAATCGCTGTTCAACAGGGCAACAAGTCTCACCAATGTATTTCCTTCCACATTCACCTGGTATTTCATAGATGCAGTTTTTGTTCTTTAGCATTTCCAGTTTAGGCTTAGTAGAAGTAAGCATTCCTCAAAGTGTGATATGGCTTTGGAAAGCAGTTCTAATGTTATATTGATTGCAGATTTTCTTTAATTTGTCTGCTATTCCTGGTATATGGATACACTACCATACCAATAACTGTTTTCTCTTTTGGTGTCTCTTTGTGTTGTCTATTGAAGGTTTTTCTGATGACTGCTGATGGTAACCATTCTTCATAAGCATTTGTTCTATGTGAATCTTTTCTTTTTCCAAATCACTGGTTTCTGAATAACCCTCCTTTGCTCTGTTCCATAGTGATAGTACAATTCCTTGTTTAGTGCTTCTTGTATGATTGGATGTATATGCCAAGTATTTGCCAGTGTGTGTTGGTTTCCTATACACTGTTGTTTTTACTTTGCCCTGAGGGAGTCTTGTCACAAGAACATCCAACATATCACATCTTTTAATATACCATCATTACAAACCTTCAGACAAATACATACACATATATTTAAGAATTGCTGATCAAACTGATATGAAGGATTGAGATACATGATACATCACTTTGATAATCAGTAATTATCTTTTGTTATTTAGGTCTTCATACATAAGGGTAAATTATTTTTAAAACATGAAATTCTTTTTATATTCTATCATTCCAATCATCAAAAAATCATGAATTCAACATCTGCAGGTATAGGATTATTATCTTCCCCTAAAGTTAATATTTTATTTCATGGAGGTAATGAAAATGCCTTTTAGTAGAAATTGTTTATATATATATATATTCTATTGTGATTTTCTTGCATTTGAGTTATAAAAAGATTAAATGTTCTATGTCTGGTATAATAGGATTTTCACATTTCTAATTTTAGTTATTTGCTGGTCTGGTAATCTGGAATGTAATTAAAGTTAGGGACTATTGTCATTAATGAGGTTAAGGCTTCTAGTTAAGCTTCCAAGACTTTGCAAAGATTCTGAAACATGAGTAATTTGTGTTTATATTTTTTACAAAGGAGTTGAAATAAAGTTTATTCAAGTTTAATTATTTGAAAACTTTTTAATCTGGATTAATATTTATTTATTATAAGAGTTTTTAAATTGTTTGTGATTATAAGTAATAACATTTTACATCTTAGAGATTTTATGATATTTCTTTAAAATTTAATTTTTAAAAACAGAAGTAATTTTGTAATATATATATTAAATTCTCTATCTGGAAAATTGGTGTGAAGTTAGACAGTAGAATTTTTCAATCAATAAATGGGAATCGCTATGCATGGTGGTAGTTCTTAACTCAAGTTATTTTAGCATTTCATTATTTAGAACTGCATCATAAATTTTATTATTTCGATTTTATATATATTATTTAAGAAGTTTGAGAAGGAAAGAAATTATTATTTAAATAAATATTTTGAATCAGCATGATTTATAATATAGATCTAATTAATCATAAATAAATAAAATTGTTTTTTTTTATTTAAAAACACATGTTGACATATATATATATTTCATTAATGAAATATATTGGTTTATAATTCTTTTATTTTGTACATATATTGTATTGGTCAAAACAGTCTGCTCACACAACAAGACTCAAAATCCAAGCAAAAGTACCTCGAATCCGATCATGCTCGAGATACACAGGTCTGGAGCAATCCTGAATTCTAATTTATTTGCCTATTCTTCAAAGCTCTGACCATATGAACAATAATCCCAATGATACAGCACAATTATTTTAATTCCAGGTTCGAAAACACAGCGGTAGAGTATAAGATCAGACTGATGATGATGATGAGATAAAAGTAGCCCAGGAATTACATTTATTACAGTTATTTATTAATGCTAAGCTATTAGCTAAAGAAAATAATTCTAAATGTTAACTAGAAGAAAATAATAAGTCAAAAACCAGGATTTGCATGAAATATATATTTAATAAAATGTTAAGAAAACGCATATATATATTACAAAATGTTTCACACTTGGGGTGACGTTGTTTATTTACAAAACTTGGGATTTGTTTTTTTTATAAAATCCCCTTTACATTAATTATTATTGAATGGATATAATTTTATGGAGTGTATTATAGCTTGTGCGGGGTTAATATGCCAATTTAAAGATGTTTACAGATAAAATGCTGTGGATGCATAAAACAAATATAAAAGATCATGGCAGGTTTAGATGATTAATTATATAAAGGGCACTTTGCGATTTAGTAGTAAATGATTTTGTAAACAGGCAAAAATATACAATCTTAATCATTTATCTACCTTATGAAAATTGTTATATATGTTTTATTGGCATTGTTTGGAAAAGATGTCTTTGGGACTTATACATATGGAACAAACAATGCTCTACATTTATAAGAATAAGCAAGTTATACAATCATTAATACAAATTGATTTACGTCTATGGAAATCGATAACAATTTTAAATGAAAGCAGTTTAACTCTATGAACTGAAAGTATTTTACGAAATGAATCATTATTTTTCAACACACCATTGCGACTAACTAAGATTAGACAGATGGTGATCAAATTAATGAGAAGAATAACGGTACTAGCATACCATAAAGAAATCCTGCCTTCATGACGGTTCTGGATATTTTATCATTTTAGAAGAATATTTGAAACGAACTTAGGTTTGGTACATTCGCGCATTCTGGCGTAACAGTACTGAAATTGGCGAGGTTGGGTTTGAAGGCCCATAGCCAGCTGTATGGTCATCCGCAGCACAAACAAAACCTCATACCTCACATTCCACAGAAAGTAGCATATACTTCTGATTATGAATGGTTTGGAGAAAGGTACATTGGTAGCTTCGGACTTCCGAAGTTTCTACATGACAACAAAATGGAAAAGATAAAATATCATAATAAGAGAAAATGCATGCCAGCAATGTTATTAGAGATGGATATAATCAATAGATATATATTTTAAAGCATAGAAATATTCTAACCTCGGCGCGATGATCTGTTTTAGTCATGAATCATTTAGCAAATTATAATGAATAATATCTCTTTTACTTATAACATAGCAAAATTTATATTTAATTTCGATTCCCATATATGTTTTTAGTAACAGAACTAACTCTCCAGCAAATGGCAAGATGGGATAACAGTATTAAGGTTCACGATCTTTTAAATGACAATTTAGGAATAAATTCAAATACTAAAGTAAAAATATGCATCCACAATAAAATATTTTAGATAAGAAAATGTGAATAAAAACCAACCTAGCGATCGATTTCTGTTAAAATGAATAAAACTTTTAATAAATTTTAAATGAAGCCCCTGCTTCTTTCCCCATTAAACAAATAAAATAAACCCTTATTAGACTTGCGAGATTGAATGATATTCGCATATTAATCAAAGAGCATAAATTGTCCACATATATAATATGAATAAGTTAAAAATATCTAATGGAGCCGTACAAAGTTATATATAAGAGTTCAAGTGTGAAAGTTAAGTTAAAAATTACACTAAAATAGTAGGGATTACAGAGAGAGAGAAAGTTCAAGAATAAAATTAGCAGGAGTTATACACTAATACATGAACAAAGTCATAATTTCATTACATATTATACAAATTTAAAGCAGGTCTTCATTAAGTAAGGTTACCTTAGGAAAGCACAGCATAGCAGGCAACAGTCAGGGTCAGTATTTAAACGGTCATCTTGTGCAGACGGTCAGATGGATGGAACATGGCAGCATCAGGCAAACAGTCTCTGAGGAAAGGAGAAAGGTGCTGGATTCCCTCTACTCAAAGTTCATAGCACCAAATTAGGATTAACTTCTTAAAATTTGATTCTCTTGAATCACTTTCTCTGGAAATTTACCTACTGACTCAAACATGCTGAAAGAATTTATTAACTGACTTCTTTTGTTCTATGGGCTCTTTTATACATTTTTTTAAAATCCCCCCAAGAATGTGATTTGCCCACAGCTATCCCTGTAATCTCTTGATTTTAATTTTAAAAAATGTTTAATTAGTAAAAAAATTTTAAGATAAGACTCGAAATACCTTTTAAGATATTTTAGATTTGCAAACAAACTAACAAAAAGATTCCTCATAATTTTAATTAAGATTTATAAGTTTAATTAGTGAAAATAATCTGAATACTGATAAAGATTATTTCAACTTATTAATTATTTCAAAAGTATTTCGAGCCTTCCCCATTTTTCTTTTTGTTTTTAAAATTCCAACATTTTAATTAAACTACATATATATATATAATTTTCAGCAATAAATATTAATAACTCATTGCTTTGTTCATATATATATATATTTATGCACCATGCACATTACTATTTTGTTTTTATATCTTTTCTTTAATTATTATAATACAGTGTGTGGATGAAATGACATATCTAAGGCGAAGTCTGAATAACGGGCTCCACAGGAGGTTACTATAGCTAGCAAAGCATGAAGCTCGATATGATTAGACATTGACTGCATCAATATATATATATACACACTCGGTATATTCATTATGATATTAGAATAGAAGCATACTAATGATAGTTTTTCAAATAGGTGAAAATTATTATTAAGATAGTAATAATGAATTTATATATATATGAATAGTGAATAGAATAGTAAAATGAATAGGATTTGAAATATATTTATTTTAATATTCAAACACACAATAATTAATAATTATTTCGCAATAAAAATTACACTTGATAAATGAGTCAGTAAAGATAAAAGAATATGAAAAGTCTAAGGCAGTTCACAAATTTACATATATATTAATATGTTAAGAGGTTGGCTATTAGTTAGAGCAGTGAGAATTGTATTTACTAAGTTTATCATGGTAATACCATTATAACTTCAGGGAGGAAAAAAATCCCAAAATAGTAAAACAAAAGAGAGAAAAAATTGGAAATGTGATTGCACTGACACACTTCCATTGTTATAATTTATGCAAGCAGAGTGATTGATAGCAAAAGAGGTTCTTATTGACTTGGTCCTATACTAATTTAAATAATGAAAATTTTAAAATTAAAAAAAAAAAGGAAATGAATGAATAAGTAAAGCAGAGAGTAGATAGGACAGAACTGAACTATTTATAACAGAAAGAATATATAGTTTCAGATAACCAGTATGAGTGTTTATCTATATTAATCTTAAACATCTTAACAATAGAAAGAGCTTGTTAAAATCTGCAGTGTAACTGCAAATATTAAGAGGATAAAACAACCTGTCTAGAATGAATGGCAATTACTGCAAGCTACTACAAGTATCGATCAAATGTTACAGTCTAGATAAAACAAGAATTCAAAGCATTTACTGTAATATACAAACAAGAGTAGTTAGTTAAAATAATATTTCATAAGTCATCAAACATACAGATTAAAGAATCGTATAATTGTGGGCCATCATGTTGTTGTTTTTTTTTAAGGTTTTTTTTCTTTCAGTTTAACTCTTATTAAATTCCAAATTGTTTTTGATGTATTATGATTAATTATAATAGCTTGCTTTTCTTACATGACAATTTATTTTGAGTGCACTTTTTATCTTTTAATTGCAAAATATTTTTGACTTAACAATATTATTGTGATAATATATTTCAAAAGGAGCACATTTTGAAAAAATTTACAGCCAATTGATTAAAATTGTTTTTTTTTTTTTTTTTTGGAAAACTAAATAATTATGTTATGTTTGTATACATGAAAATTAATAATCAAAAAATAATAAATTCTTAACAACAGCTATATATATATCAATAAATATTTTTTATACATTAAAAGCCCTTTTCAGCACCTGATTTGGTGCCCTTTTCAAATGTTAGTAATCTATTATGTTAACAAACTATTTTAGTCATAAAACCATCTAGTGTTCAATAATGAAATTAAAGCAAACAATAACAATATAAATCATTAAAATAAATCAAAACTCTCAATCACTATAGTTACTATAGTACAGCACAGTTGACAAACAAATATTCTTAACATCAAATATTAAAAATTACCTGAAAACTCTTCCAAGTTCAAGATAAAATTTATTTAAAAATAATTTGGTTATCTAATATATTTAGTCTACTTTTCCAAAATAAATATGTTATTTATAGCAACTACAACAAAACAGTTTTCGAATAGAAACGTTGTAAAATGGTGATCGCTAATAACAACAAACACTTTGCTAGTATAAAAAAATGTCAATAGGATTCCCCAAGTTATCTTTAAATAACACAGCTATAAATAGCACATATGCAAGCGTTACAAAAAAATTCAGCAACTACGAGCGATAAAAAAAGTTCAAGTCAAAACTTTAACAAAACAAATCCACATTTCTGAATGTCAAACATAAATGATATTCAAGATTCAGGTTTAAGAACACAATAAATTACCCCCTCCCCCCCCAGCAGATTGGACAACAGAAACTTTAGCAAATATTCCAGAAAAATACAACAACTCCATCATCCAGAGTTTATTTAATTCACTTAAACATTTTTTTCACCCAGATTGATTATAATATCTACAACAGATTCCAACTGCTCGCTATATCAGTTCCCTTGCCAATCACTCCATGAGGCACTTACAGCATATGAATTACAATATTTAGAATAATCGATCTTATAAATCCTAGATATATAGATATTGAGCTTTTAAGTAAATCAAAAGCAGCATTTTCTAACTAATTAAAACAATAGGTAACTATGTCTTAGTATCAGTAGATGAAAACAAACAAAGCATCATTACTGGAATACTCAAAAACACATACTTCAGCTATACAATTCAAGATTTCCAAAAAGTGATGCAATCCTTTGGCAAGGCAATATCTCTCCAAGAAATATACTCAAAAGACATCTTTATACCAATAGTAACAAATAACTATGAATTCAAACTAAGGCTACACAAAAACATCGATCCAAACTCCATTCCCACACAGATATTAAATCAAGAGGCTATGTTATGCTCTACATAAGGGGACTAAAACCTAAATGTTACTCATGCAGACAGATAGGACATCTAGCTATTCAGTGTAATGACTTTTCTAGCCAGCAAAAAAAGCCAGAACAATGAAACACTGTCAGTAACTTTACAATCAAGAAAACATCAATACAGTCACAGACAAAATGAAAAATAATCTACAACAGGATGAAAACATGAACAAAACCACACAAAAAAATGATAAAATAAATCATACTACAACCAAAGTTAACATAACTCCCACAACTTCTATAAAACAAACAAACTCAACCAATAATAACCCATACTACCAACCTATTTTACAATAAGAGAAAGATGCTGAGATCGATTCATTAACCATAGAAACAAACTCATTTCCATCATCCAATGAAATCACCAATTCAGAAATAAACAAGATGCCTCATATAAAAATTAACAAAACCTCAACACAAATTATGGAAACAATCACACCACCCATGAAAATCATTGAAACATCCACACAAGAAACCAAAAGAAAACCAGGTTGTCCCAAGACAAAATCTGACAATAAAAAAATTAAAACTGACAACAATGAACAAATATCAGACATATCTGACCACACAACTGATAGCAATGTACACATGGAATTAGGTAATCCAAAATTAAATATTAATTCAAAAACATTGTATGGGACTCACTCATTAACTACACAAACCAATCCCCAAGATCAATGACATTTTCAAATCAAATAAACAAAACACACTTAAGTTTACATCATAGATCCAATAATAATATCATCATTTGATTCCATAATCAAACCCAAGCATGAAAATAAAAATAACAGCATTTAATGTTAGAGGCATTAATTCAGTCTCAAAGTCGCACCAACTTAACACATTGATAAACATAGTAAAACCATATGTATTCGGTCTTGAAACGAAAGTATACAGTGGCTTGCATATAGATCCTTCAAACTATCTAAATAAACATGGTTTTTGTGCCTGTTCACAGGATGCCTCATCACCATCAGGGGGTAGTGATATGCTTATTGCTCCCACTAGTATATTTTCATCATTTAAAATTATATACATAGACTCAAAGTTAATAATTGCCACATTTCACAACCGCATCACAGCAATCAACATAATTTTTGTCTATATTCCTCCAGGTCCCTCCATCATATCACATATCATCATATCACATATCATTCTCACAATTATCTCTTTGTTACCATCAACTTCTTATCCAATTATCTTAATGAGTGATTTTAACATGAATGATAATACATTTGCATCTAAATGACTTTACCAGCTAGCCCTAATACTTATGAGTGGTGAAGGGTTTCTCCCTTTAAATTCAATCTCATTTCATAATAGATGATTGCAACACTCATTGATTTGTGATTTTACTCACCAATGCTACATCGTTTAATTGAAATAACTATAAATTCTCCATTCTTCAATCACTCAGCACAGACATTCACACTAAATGTAATAAGTATACAAACAACTTCAACTCCACTAGAAAAAACAATGCATATACTCCTTCAAACATCAACAACAGAATTTTAGTTTTTGGAAACATATATTATGCTATGAAAACTTGATGCAATTGTACTTGATCCAATCCAAAAGTATTTAGCATTCATTAACATACTCTCATTTAACCTTAACCATTTAACACACAATTCACCTCCACCCTTTCGTCTTCTAGCAATAACAGATGAAATACACAAGCGGATTACCATGTGCCAACCAGTACACAACTCTCAACAAAATATATATAAACTCACACAAATGTATAACAATGCATGCAATAAACTGCAAAAAAGAGAAAAATCTGCCTTTGTCAATCTCATACATGGTCTAGAGGTTACATTCGTTGGGTCCTCGGACACCCCCCAACATTGAGAGTTTCCATGGCAATACAAGTTGAAGGAGTACATATGCTCGCCAAAACATGATACAGCCTATTTTTCAGCACTTTAAGAAAAAACTCAGGAATGACAAATCACAACATAACTATTTGGATCACCAGAAACAGACACTTGATTTAACCCTGGCCAGTTTGCAGCCAAACTTGCCAATATCGACAACACATGTCACTCCCGGAACAAACAACATCCCTAAGTTTGTTTTCTCACACTTAAGCCAATTTACTACACAATATGTATGCAATCTAGCTAACTACTTGTCATAGAAAATTCACAACATCAAAGAACTAAATATCATAGCCATTGTACATTTTAATAAAAAAAAAATTCCCATATCAACACCCAACAATCTTCTCCCTATTTCTGACCATTAGGCATTAAGATCTTAGAAAAAGTCATTAAAGACCAACTTGAACAACATATTCTCCCGTTAATTTCACCCTTCCAGTTTGCTAAAAAAGAGTCATCCACAGAACAGGCTGCACTACTTTTCAAAACAATCATGACTACAGTAAAAAAAAACAAAAAGAGTACGCACCAATTGCTGTCCAATTAGACATCAAGGCAGCTTTCGATTCAGTGCCAATAAAAATACTACAGATAGACTAGCTAATACCACCATCCCTCCTACACTACTTTATGTAATTGCTAATCTTTTTAATAGAAAATCACCAACATTCATGCCCACCGAATCAATCTCACAAGGCTCACCATTAAGTTCCCTCCTTTTTATATTGATCCACTCATAAGAAAAATTCAACAAAAAATACCAGAAATTCAAATCCCACACATTCAACTGTATATTCAATGTATAGCATACATGGGTGACATCACCATTTTTCTAAAATCTCATAAACAATTTCCAATATTACAAAAAATACTAAATGAATTCTCTTCTAACTTTAAACTATGATTCAACCTCAATAAAACAGCTGCCTGGTCTATATACACAACCAAGCCTTATACAAAAATCTTTCAGGGCAAACTTACTACTTTTCTTGGCTTTCCATTTTATATGGTACTAGTGCAATGAGACAAAACAAACAACTAGAAACTGCAACAGAAATCACATCATCTCTTTCAAAGGCCTACTTCTCTATTTACTGCAAAGTCCAATTCTTTAACATGCTCATTATTATCAAAATTATCTACTTTTCTCCCATATTAAAATTTTTCAAAATATTTCACCTTGAAAATATCATCACTTTGCTTCAAGCTACTATGGGGGCAAAAAGCTGTTGCAGTATAGTACCAGCTAAATGTCTTAGCAGAATACCCACTAACAATGGACTAGGCATTCACACTATCCACATTTTTCATATACAAAAAACAGTTAACCTTCTAGCATCAACCATAAGGCAATCCCCTACACTTTCATGCTTACAGTCATGCCAACAGATACACTGCCATCATCCTCCGCATATATACCATTCCTCATACAGTCCATCACAAGCATATCTAATCAAATAGACATTTAATTCATAAACAAATACACATACTGGAAAATTCACAACTTATAATACCCAGATGTCTCCGAAGACACAGTCACACCATTGCTAGGAATAAACAATTGTTAATTACTAAGAAGGTTCAGAAAATGGTCACTGGAGCCTAAATATTTTGATTTCATCTTGAGAATAAATCTATATGCACTTTCAACATCATATTTCCTATACTTTCAACACCTATACACCAACATTGATCCCTTCTGCAATGTTTGTCACATAGCAGAGGTGCTAGGAATAAACAACTGTCAATTACTAAGAAGATTCAGAAAATGGTCACTGGAGCCTAAATATTTCGATTTCATCTTGAGAATAAATCTACATGCACTTTCAACATCATATTTCCTCTACTTTCAACATCTATACACCAACATTGATCCCTTCTGCAATGTTTGTCACATAGCAGAGGAAACACAACAACACATTTTATGCTTGCCAAGCTCTATGTAATTCACGTAAAGTCATGATTGATACCTTTTGATGACAAAACATCTCAATAAGAAATATCATGGAATCTCATAAAAAAAAACTTTTACACCCACAATACGAGCAGTCACATTCCTACTATACGAATACTGGTGCACTCGTACCTTCACATTCGGAAATAACCCTTCATGACATCCGATTATAAACAAACTCCACCAATTAATGACCCAAGTTTACAAAATTACTCCTCCAGACATCAGAGCAGCAACATGGTCCCTTATAAAACAACCTTCCAACTATAATCAGAGTACATTGGATCAAATAACCAACATCTATTCACATATCCATAAATGCAATGGATAGACATTGCCTATTAATCCAGACATTTTCCAATTTATTGCATAATATTGTAAACACAAATTAATTAATATTCATACCAACAAAAAAATTACAAGGACATGAAAACACAAGCAAACTCATAAAAAATAAAACTATCCTAATCAATTAATTCAAACCAAAATTGCTCATGTGACACAATGCAATCAAAATTTGTAAAATCTATGTAACCTTTTTGAAGAATCAATAAAGATATATCTTTGAAACGTAAATCAAAACTCTCATATATAAATCTAATAATTACAAAATAATTGATTATATCATAACAATATAATAAATAAATTACATGCATTTTTTTTACAATTATATATATGTCATTTTATATAATTTTCCATTCATTTTTAATTAACCAATTGTTAACCAAATTTATAGAAGTTTTGCAAATATTCATACAATTATTGAAATTATTTTTAATAGAATATGTTTCATATATTTATCTTCTTTTTGGATCTTTGATGTAATTTAATTATTTAATACTTTTTGTAGCATCTATTCTATGCCCATATTTCATGTAATAAATGTATAATACAGATTTATCATCTCTTCTATTAATTGCATTGTTATGTTCTCTTCTGATTGTTTGCCATTATGCCCAAAATAAATCATTTTATAAATTTCACACCTTTTTTGTGTCATATATCATCTCTCAACTATAGTTACCTATTAATAGATTGAGATTTTTACTATTTGACCAGCCAATATTTATATTCTTCTCAATGTAATTTTTGTTATATCTTAATGTATTATATATCTTAGGATAATATGAAAGTCTAATTCATTTCTTATTTGATTCATTATTACCATTATCCATTATTTTCCTCAGAAATTTTATCAACCATTATAGATTTTTTACAATTAAAAAATATATTTTTAATAGTTTTAGGATTATATCCATAATCTTTATATAATTTAATAAATTGATTCCTTTGTAATTGAGCTACACTTTTATCTATATTATATTTTAATAACTGCTAATATTTGCCCCCATGCTTGTTGTGAATCTACATGAATAATTTTTCTTAATTTATGTTCTTTAATAAAATGTTTTAACTTAATTTTATATCTTTATCTATATTAATTTCTATATCCAAATATTTAATTTTATCTTTAAATTCTACTTTTGTAAATTTAATTTTATATATATTATTAAATTCATTATAAATATTATTAATTGCTCTTTTATTACCAATAATTAAAATCTCATCAACATTTCTAGAATAATGTATTATTTTTTGAGTAATTACTCTTTTTTTTAATTACAATATTTTCTAATTCATTTATAAATATTAATAACCCATCTCTCATGTACATACCAAAATTCATTATTTTATTTCAAATATAAACTATTGTGTATTAATTTAAACCCTCTTCAACAATATTTATTATATTTATATCATCTATATATTTACTATACTTTTATGGAATATTTGGATACATTTTTTCAATATCCATTTGTAAAAATACTTTGATTCCTATTTAATTGTATAGTATTTAATTTATTAATAATACCATCTGCATTCTTTATAGAATATTCTTTATATCCTAAAATATCTGTTATCCATTTATTTATATATTTCTGTAAAATAAAATTACTAAAGTTAAACAACAGCTTTGATGGATTATTATTTTTGTGAGTTTTAACCTTTGTAAAAATATATGGATTTTCATAAGAAGAAGGATACAATAATTTATATTTATTTATATATATATAATTTTATGATCTTTCATTTTATTGAGTAATTTTAAATATTTGTTTTTTATCCCTGCCATATCTTTCTTTCTTTATTTCATTTTCTTTTCCAATTTTGAAATATGAAAATTAATATTATATACATACATATATGTTAGAAAGTTTTGCTTAAGCTATTAAAGCTAGATAGTGATTTCTATTTTAGATATAAATGTAACTGCAGATATATAGTAAACATTTGTGGACCTTGCTGTTACTCTAAATGATACATAATCCCTGATGGTAGGATTAAGTATTGATCTTAAAGATTTGTAATAATGAGAGGCCATTAGTGAAAATAACCGCAACCAGATTGAATTTTTTATTTGAAACTCACTCACAGATAGTATTTAATAGTTTTTCATAATTTTCTAAGATGAGAGTTTTAGATTATAGGATTAGACAATTCTGTAAGATTATTTTTCATGATTAAATAATATACAGGTATGAATTATAAGAAAAGTGATTTAAATTTATCTCAGATGATTGATTAGAATATTGAACCTAGAGGAATGAATTTATAATCAGAAAAATAAAACAAATATAAAAAAATCATAAAGTTATTAATATTTTATATTGATGGAAAAAAATGATATAGAAAGACCAAGCACAGCAATTGAAAATTGATCTGTGATTTCATATTTTTTATTCAAAAGCAATTATCAAAATTAAATGAGATCAATATTTCAAAAATGTTAGAACTTTAACTTACCTATAAAATTTAAACTTAGTAGGGGGAAGAAAATGATTATTAATGTATTTGAAGTAAAATGGCTAGTTTGAGTATATTAAAGGAGTACTTGCTACAAAGGTGAAGTTTTGAGCAGAAAATATCGATATTGTTATTGGCAGATAGTTTACAAATGGTAAAAAAAGAGTATGAGGGCAATGGCTTTTTTAAAAAGATCTTACACTGATGCGTTGCAGTGAAACTTTTCTATATAATAATTTCTGTAGGCTTTTTATATCATCATTTATGCAGACTAAGCACTTAGTCTGCAGAAATTATGATATAGAAAACCTACAGAAATTATTAAATAGAAAAGTTTCACCGCAATGCATCAGCGTATTATTAATTACAAAGTAAAGATGAAATAAAATAGTTATCACAAGATCTTATACCATATACAAAGTGTTTATAGTTTTGATTATTTATATGACAAATTTGATAGAAAACTGTGATTATATAATTATAACAAGAAGCTGGAAACCTGTTAGCTAGTCAAGATAAAAAAGAGTATGATTTAGAAATAAAAAATGAAAACTTGTATAAAAAAATAATATAATGAGAATGACTAATAAATTTTAGAATTATAAAGATAAATTTAAATATTGATAGTTCCAAAGTGATGGAAATATAAATTATAAAACAATACAAAAAATCTCTTGGGTTCATTCTGATGCAAATATAATATATGGTCTATTTTTTTTTTTTTGTAATAGTTAAGATGAAATTACAAATGAAAAATAAATAAATAATAATCCAAAAAAGAAATTATAAAAGCTTGAAGAAAAATGAAATAACTTTTAAAGGTTTCAGACAACAAAAAATATGCTATTGATCCAAGAACATTAGATTAGATTATTCTCAGTGTCAAATGTGAAAAATAAAAGGAAATTAAAGAAAAACCATTGCAATTTTTAAAAAATGTGACCTAACAAAAAGTTAATGGATTACTAAACAAATGATAAACAAAATTGTAAAATATAAACACTGAAGACAAACAAAATTATATATAAGAATCATAATAATGAATTCAGAAGACAAACAAATATTTGACTATAGAAGAAATGTAAAAAAAAATTGATACATTTGATTTAATATGTCATAAGATTAAATAATTCAATCGGGAAGTTTAAAATTCGCATGTTATGTTTTGAAGCAAAAAAAAAAAAAAAGAGTAGATATAATGAAAGTGAAAAGAAAATTTTGAATTTATCTGTCAGATAGATCTCAGGAAACAAAAATTGAAAGTCAAATTAGTTAAGATGCTATAGGCTATGATATATTAAGAAACTAACGAAGAATATATGCAATAATAAATGGGAAAGAATAAGAAATTACTGAAATTCTAAAATAAATTTTAATGATATTACACAAAAAAAGTCCAAATCACTATAAGCAAATGTATATAGAAATGAATAGACTGTTAAATATGTATTATTTTATGATAATAATAAAGTACTTTTATTTTTTTTATAGCTCAACAAGATCTTTAGCAACAAGAATATATATAAATGATTTAAACTGCATAATGAAAGTATAGAAAATATTAATCATTTATTAATAGAATGTAAACACAAGAAGAAAGGATATAGATGATGAAAATTATGAGAAAATAATTATCAACTAGATAGTTATATAGAAAGATTTTGTTTTTGTAGGATGGTGTTGGAGAATGGTAAGGCTGATTTGAGGCTAAAACTATTGAGTGGAAAAAGTGATTTTGTTGAAATGGAATAGATGATAAATAAATTTGAGGTTTTGAATGTTATGCAGAATAGGAAATAGGCCAAAATATTATAGCTAATATACTTCTTTTGGCTTTTTAGCAGAGAGATTCTTTGTTTTGATAAAGGAGAAGCCATGTTGCATCTCATTACTGGCTTAGATAGAACTTTGGTTGAATATGCTGACAATCTTCTACTAAAACATAACTAACATTATGATTGTGTTAATGTACTTGGGGGTATCAAAAGCTGTTTTTTATATATTAAACTATTGTTTGGTCCAGTGAAAATAGATTTATATTTTTTTCTTTTTATTATTTTTTTTCTTCAGCTCTGAATATGAATTATTTTCAGTATGAAATAGAATGTAAGTATATTCTCAAGAA
>JAQFVV010014994.1:0-22452 GCA_028023455.1 Epiperipatus broadwayi | reverse complement strand
TTATTCAGAAATTAGTAAAAAATGGTTATCAATGAGCTATTATTAAAATATATAGACAAGAAAAAAAAACATCAAAATAAAAGCATAATTACTCATGCCCAAATACATATACCAGTAATAGTAGAGAAATGTAAAAAATAAATGCAATTAATATCATTACCAGGGTTTCAAAGTCATAGCATATTGTGAAGTATTCTGACTGCTACAAATCTAAACTTGAAATGCTGGAAAACAGGAACTGCTTACCGTGTGAACAAAAAATGATTAAAAGATTACAAAAATAATTATTAGGTAGGAAAAACAATCTAACAAAGGATGCTGACCTTGAATGTACCAATTAATGGTTTGTTCAATAGAAAAATATGAGAATATTAAACCAAACAAAGAAAAAATTTGCTTATATGATGGTAGCAAATAAAATTTGTAAGTTCAAACTGAAGTGATAAACAATAATCGTCTAGTGATTACTCATTAAACTCACCATAAAAACAAATAGGAAAAATCAGAAGGACTATCATAAAAATATCTACTAGCTGTAGCCTTTGATGAAACATGTTAATTGGCTAGATCATCACTTTAAACTCAGCATTTGTTAGTCTAAAAATTGCCAGTTCAATTCTCATTGATCAGGCCAACAATACCTGAGTAAACGTTTGTGTGACCAGTGTTATTTACTAACAGTTGAATGTATTTTAAAAGTTTCTGTAATGTTTAAATTTTCTTTAAACATTAGTCCAAAATATATAATTTCATAAATTAATAAAGTTTTTTTTTTCTAAAAAAAAATCAGTTGTCTGTTTAATAGAATAACTAATATTTTACTAAGGCAAAATGTTTTTAATTTTATGTTTCTTCTCTTTTACCTTAACACATGTATTTCATTGAGATCATTATATTGCTATAAATCTAACTGTCCTCTAAAAAATTCAAGAAAATTTAATATCGAAAATCTATTGTAAAAAAATGTCAAACATTCAATTTACAAAATGGAAAAGAATGTAAAAACAGTCTTAAAGTTTCAAAAACACCGTTAATATAGTTGAAAATATAAATGGAAAATTCTAATACATATGATTATAACCGTTGAATGTTTAAACATAATATTTACAAAAATCTGCATGTAAAATTGTAGATAGAAACGGAGCAAATAGATCTTAAAGCTGAAGATTTGACAAGTACTTTACTATAAAAACAACTAAATGATAAAGTTTTGGGAAAGTATTGTCATAATAAAAATAAATATATAAAACATTATATTAAGCATATGTATTAATATTTATAAAACATTAAAAAGTTTAGTTAAGATAGCATTCTATGGCAATAATAGATTAATGTTAAAATAGATGTTTAACATTTGATAAAAGCATAAAACCATGTGCTGACAAAGACATTTTATATATAATTATTAATATATTAATGTGAAAAAATTCTCATACAGAGCTTAAATATAAAATTTAATAATATTTATTGTACCAAGTATATTTTTAACACATTGATGTCATATTCATGGTCAGTCTAATTTTAAAATACACATTGAAATAAATAATATCTTATTCATTTCATGATCAGCCATGAGATCTTCCACATGATAATGAGCTGGATTACAGTTACTATGTGGGTAGCTAATACAATTAGTATTAAAAAAAATCTTAAAGAAAGTTATATAAAATAATAGAAGTATCTTAGAATAAATTATTGATAATAATAATAATAATAATAAATAATAATAATAATAATAATAATAATAATAATAATAATAATAATAATAATAATAATAATAGTAGGAGTAGTAGTGGTAGTAGTAGTGGTGGTGGTGGTAGTAGTAGTAGTAGCGGGGTGTGTGGTGGTGGTAGTAGTAGTAGTAGTGGTAGTAGCAGCAGTAGCAGTAGCAGTAGCAGCAGCAGCATTTTAGAATAAATTATTAAAGGTAATTTGTAATGTTGACATTTTATAAGGGAATATTAAAAACCATAGTTTAAAATAAGTATAAATGCAATAGATTTTAGTAGTAATATATTTCAGCATAACAGCATAAAGTAGAAAAATGTAATAGGTTTTATTGTAAGAGATTAAATTTAAGTAAAACTAAAGATTAAAATAGTAAAATAGTACTAGCTCATTTTTCTTATCAAAGATTAAAAATTCGAATACTTAAAATAATGTATATTTTAATTCATGTTTGAGCAAGTTATTTATTACAAAAAACATTACCATTAGGTAAAAAAATAGATTAAAATAAAGTTAAAATATTAAGTCTGATTTTATTTTGAAAATTGCATTAGGTGTTTTGAAAACAAGGTAAAATTCAAGCAATTAAATAATTATGTCATTTTGGAAATTAAATGTAATTAAAATAAACTTAGGTCACATAGCTTAAATAAAAAAAGCCATAAGGCACTATAAACAAAATGTCAATAGTATATATAGCCAGGGTTTTTTTGAAATTATTATTCTTGATTCTTGCTTTATCCAAGTTTCATTCTACATGATATGATTATGATTATGAGTGGCTTAGAAGAGAAAAACCACTGGCCACCTAAATTCTAACATGAATCAACACAGATAAAATTGACCAAGCTCTTTTAAAATATCTCTACTTTACATGGAGAAAATGCCTAAATAAATAAATCCCAGAATACACATTAAATATATATCAAAGAAGAGGAATTGTTACCTGTCTATAGAAGTAATAAAGAACAGTGACTTGGAAAAGAAAGAAATGTAATAATAAAATAAATCATTACAATATATTTTGTAATTATATATTTGTTCCTCTGGGCTAAATATATATTCTATAATGTGTTAACTTTTTTATTAGATTATATTAAATAAGTTTTCTTCTTGATGTTAAATTCTAAAGACTTAGCTAATGTTTTAATATTATTGATTAAAATAATTTAGTTAGCATATTCAAATATTTATTATTTAAGAAATACTAATTAGATTATTTAATGTTTGATTAAAAATCCCAAGTTAATAGTTTAGATCTAAATAAGAATTGGTTTAAAGCCTTTTATGTTTTAGGTATAGGCAATTACTAAAGTTGTTTTATTCTGCACAAAGTATGGCTATTTTATTTTGTTAGGATCTTTGTTTGTTAGTTTTAAAATAAATGGTTTTAAATAATAATTTATAAAATGTTAGTTCAGGTAAAAGTTATATAAATCAATAGTTTAGAGATGTTGAGTTTAAATGTGATTAATTGGGATACATTTTAATTTAAAGAAGTTTTAAATTAAGTAAGTTTTTAAATAGGTAAAAAGTTAGCTTTATGACTTTTAGATTAATCGTTATATCTAATATGTGTGTGGTTTGAATGAATGGAATATTTTAAAAAGAGAATTATTAAAGGTTATATTTTATAAAATGGGTACTTTGATAAAATAAAAAACTCTGAACATTGAATAACGAGTGTATTTTAAATGGATTAAATATATAATTTAGATAAGTTTAAATTAGTTAAATAAATCATTTATTTAATAATTAAATTGCAATTAATAAAAGTCATTATCAGTCTACACATCATGTGAACATATAGGTTAAATTAATTAGTTATGAATGTATAAAATTACACTAGCAATTTAAATACTCTGCCTCCCTATTTAAATTGGGTTTGTTGAACTAAGTTGTTTCATATAAAGTGCAGAGTATAGAGACACACCTGTTTTTGATATAAAGAAAAAAGTAGGAAATAATTATTAGTGTGTGGATTGAAATTTTGCTAAAATTATTTTAATTGATTGGATTTTGTTTTACTAATTTTAAATCAGTTTGAAGGTTTTGTAATTTCTTTTATTGCTTCACATAATTGCAGTATTACCCTCAGGTATACGTTTAACTAGTCATCAAACAGTAAATCATGGAAAGATACTAAAAATATCATTAATTTTTAAAGGAAAATCAACTAGCATTGGAAGCATATGTTTATTTTGTCCTTACTTTAAAATCATTAATTAATTTGAACTTTAGCTGTAATAATTGCTTTTGACGATTTCATTAATATTTTAAATTAATATTAACATTAATTTTATTTATTTATGAAGTGCTTATTACATGTTTGATAAAATTCTGACCTAAAGATGAATAATTGATTACTAATTTTATGAAGACAATCCTCTTAAATTGTTTTGGAAATATGTATAAAAGTCATTATATTTGTGTGGAATTAAAGGTATAGTAATGACAAATTACTGTAGAAGCATTAATTGTATTAATGCTAGAAGAAATTGTAATGATTTGAGATTATATTATATAATTTTAAAGAAAGAAAAAGTCATAAGAATCAGCTTCTTCAATATTTTAGAGATTCATTCATTTAATTTTCTATTGATGCAGATAAGCTAACATTGAATTGATAAAATTATCCATTCTGAATTCGTATGCCTATTCATTTAGAATATTTCCTAAATTGCTTATATATTTTTTGAAATATATATTACTTTAATTTAAAGAAGGAAAAAAAGATTTAAGTTTATGTCATACTTATTATTATTAAAATGTGTGAACTTGATAATATGGAAATTACAAAGAACTGTTATTACTTAGTAGCCTCTATATGCTCAAATTTATTCGAATTTGTGCTTTAATAATGAACCTCATTAAAAAAAAAATTCTTATTCTTAATTATATGTGCATTTTTTATCTGCTCAAGGGAATGACTGTATTGTATTATTTTCTTAAAGTAGATACAAAAGAACTTGAATAAAAAGGAATTATTTTTATTGTAAGATAAAAAGAACTTGATTCCTAATCTAAAATTGTAAAACCGAATACTTAATGTATATACATTTTTGGTATATTTAAAAGTTATTAATGATATCATATAGTTATGATTTTTAAGCTTATATTTAGTTGCTATTATTATTTATGGTGTTATAAAATATAGCTATAATGGTATGCATTCATGAACAAAGGTGGATAAGAAATATTAGGCAAAAAGGTTTTATAAGTTATTTTTTTATTATTCATAGTTCTCATATTTGTTGTTTCAGCCAAAATGAATTATTGTACCCAGGGTATAATAGCCTTTTTTATATATCCAATATAAATGGTTATGAATAAAAGTGTTATGAGCATTAGTGTATGTGATAATTGAGATGGCTTATAAAACTGAATGTTGTTATCATTATGCAATTATGATTTGTCAGAGAATACAGAATGTTAACCAAATGGATGTGTTATATGCATTTGTATGTCTGTGCAATGTTATTAATTATTCATTTATTTATCATTTATCAAATTCATGCCTTGTACTGTTAGTGGTATCCATTTGGAAAAATTTTATGTGGATCAGTATATTACTGATATATGCATTCACCCTGAGTGAGAGTATGGCTAGCTTATTTATTGGCATTGTCTGCACATAGTTACTAGGTTCCTATTTGATATTTTGCTTATATACATTTTCATTATTCACTTTGCCTAGAATTTAATATAATGTATATTTTAGTATGTTATAATATCTGAAGGTATGCTTATCTTTAAAATATATTATTGGCTCTGCTACAATTTAAATTTAAAATATATTGTGAGAATCAAGCATATTTATTTCCTCACTTCATCATAGGTGTTACTATTAGGATATTCATGTTACTAGTTTGAATAATATTTTTGCTATCTGTGTTAATTAATCCACACTGATTTTCAAATCTAGTTTCACTGGATAAAGTATATAATATCTTACTGATGACCTGGATATAGGTATATTGTTTTTACTCTGCATGTACAATATTTAAAGAAAGCCAGATTAGATAAAAGTGAGAACTTTTAGATGATGATAATTGCTTGTATTGTAAATTCTTTAAAAATGTTTTATGGAAAGAAATATTTATGTGTATAGTTTGTTAATATTTTATTAATCTAAATTTATTAAATTTAAAAAGATGTATTGTAAAAAATATTTTATTGTATAAGTATTATCTCATGTAAGTAAATATTTTTTACTATTAGTTAAAAATAGTTTCTGTTTTGTTGCCATTATTACATTATCATCTTCATTACTCAGAAAATTTTATTATTAATTATTTTATAAGATTACATTTCAAATTGTCACATAGAATTTATTTAACTGTTGTACTAATTGTTTATTTCTACCTGCACTATAAGAAAACAAGTACTATGTTTATTTATTTTATTTCAAATGCACTTTGTTTTAGCCAGTAGTAAAAAATATATCCTTCCTACCTACTGCATTATTTCTTGTCAGTACTTATTGAAAGTTGTATTAGAAAATATAAAATTTTATAAATGTTTATAGGTGGTAGAAATGGAATAGTTACACTTAGAACATTTTAAATTACTCAGACATGTCTTAATTTGCTATCTGTATGTTGTTTAAGACTTCATTAATGTGTATTATATTTCTGCATACTTAAATTACAAATGTTTAATGACAAAGCTAAAGGAAGAATATAAAATATTTATAGTGTAACTTAAATAATTGACACATTTTAAAGATCTAAAGTATATTATCATCATGGTTTTTTTTGTTCCAAGTGACTATTAATTATGAACTCTGAGATATAGATATTTTAGAATCTGATATATTTTAAAAATTGCAAAAACCATAATTTTTAAATTTTAAATAAAAATAAAACCTGAGGAGATTTAAGATGATGTAAGAATCTCATATTTTAGTAATTATAATTACTTATGTTATCTACAAAAGGACTCCTACTCTGTGGAAAAATCATCCCTAGGTATTATGGTACCCATGTGGCCTGTTTTTTTTTTTTTTTTGTGGTTCAGCACCTCTTGAAAGGTTGAGATATATACAGCCATTATATATAATATTTCTGTTATATATTAAAATAGTTAATATTAATCCATTTATAAAAACAAAAGTTTAACACTTGAATGATTTTTCAAGAAACTTAATGATTAAAATTTTTTTTGGTCTCCAAATACTTTTATCAAGAACAGTGATTTATAATCTTTTTAAAAATACCATTTATTATTAAATCCACAATTTATCTCCATTGACCTATTAAAAAATTCTACATGGGTAACTGATTCAATTTATTAGCAGTCATCCATTAATAAATATAGCAAAGATTCACAATAGTGGATAAAGGAAATAATACTTGCATTTATATTTGTATTTAATATTTTATTTCTCTCTCTCTCTCTCTCTCTCTCTCTCTCTCTATATATATATATATATATATATATATATATATATCTCTATATATATATATATATAATGATAAATAAAATCACTTAAAAGCTGTGAGATGATTACCTATCACCACTGATTATGGGTATAGGTAACACAAAATAAATTACTTTATAATGAAGATATCTATACTCAGGTCAGAAATAAATAAGAAATGCCAGAACTGTATTAATAAACATTCTTATAAAAAGATCAAAAAATAAATAAAACTAAAATGAATAAAATATGAATTAATATAAATAAAAATATGGATAATTTAGAGAACAATGTAAAGATAAATTCTTCAATAATGTGGTTGGTTGGTCAGAAGTTTGAATTTACATTTAAAGGTACAAATATCCTGTAACATAACAGTTTCTTTTAGTTTTGAATCTGTCATTTTATTAATAAAAAAAAAAAAGACATGCTAAAAATAAAAGTATTGACTGCTTGAATAAGATCTTGGGCTTTGAAAAGCAAATAATGGAAATAAAAGTTTAATTTTCTTAGAATAAATTGATCTTTACCAATGATTTTCTCAAATGATTAATAAAAAACAACAACAATATATCTATAGGATAATAATAATATAAAGCAGAAAATCAACACAACACCTTTTTATAATGAAAAAGACATTTGTGAACTTATACACTGATATTAAATGAGTTTAATTTTTTAAGAATAGATCAAGTTTTGATAATATCTACAGTATTTCTTTTAATTACAGTACTTTTGATGTTTATGATAAAAAAAACTGATTTTGAATATTCTTCTCAAAAACTCATTTAATTGGATAGATATCTTCAAATATTACTTTCTATATTTATAACCTTTAATGCTGTGTTCATTCTGTCTATAAACAAATCAAATGGATGGTCAAAGATTAACTTTATTTCAGAATAATATCTGTGTATAAGTTCAAAATGTCTTTTTCAGTTAGAGCTGAAAAAAATTGAATATTAGTTGCAGTATTGGTTGAACAAAAGAGAGTAGAATTTTGAGAATAAAAAATCAAATGATTTAGAAAATGCATTAGGCAGGAATTTTTTTAACATGATAATGATGAAGCAGATTTTTTTGCAAAAATAATTTTATTGATAACTGAATAAAAAATAATTTTTTAGAAATTAAAGCTCATTCATACATTTCAACCATTATTATAATCTTTAATAAGGTATTAAACAAATATAAATAACAGGTTAAAAAATATACTAGCAATATAACTGTTGTGTTTATGCATGATTATAATAAACACAATCTCATAAAAATATGATTAAATATTTATTAATTAAAACCAATATACAAATGTGTATTTAGAATATACACAGGACTTCAGGCACCTTTCTAGATATACCTATCACTTCCAGATGTACCATGACAGATTGCCTCATGAGTATATAAGATGACACTTCTGGATGTTCTCCAAGAGCTTACCTCATGTGTAGATATGGTTAAACTTCCAGATATAGTGTGATAGCTTGCTTCATGCCTGATTAGATTCTGGTTCTAATGTAAACATACTTCATTGCTTTAACCATATAGTAGTCAACATACTTACTGCTATTCAGATTTGTCAGTAAGTTGCTGTTGTCTTTTTTACCTTTAACTCTAATGATTATTCATTACCGGATTCTCATCCATGATGAAAGCAATAATATTCACTGAACAGTGCCACCCATTGGCCTATTTTTATTATTGAATATAAATGATCTGATCTTATATCTATTGGTCCATGGCAATGAATGCTCAATCCAATCAAAATAAGATGGAGTCTGAATTAGTCAATTGGATGAAGTCAAAATAAGATATAAAGATAATAAAAATCTTTTTTTTTTAAAAAATGACTTACTATTTTAATCTTCTTTTCAAGTTACATTTTTTTTTCTAAAACTTCCCTTTCTTTTTTCAAAAAAAAAAAAAAAAAGAGATCAAAAATAAAAGTATTGGGTACTTATGTTTAGGAATATTTACTGAAACTAAGGCTATTTTTGAACACAAGTGCCACACACTTTTATTTTTAGTCACATAATACCAAAAATATTGTAAAAGTTTAAGAAAACAATATTTTTTTGACCGTTTATTGCATTTATATAATAAAAGTATTCTCTACAAATTCTTAAATATTTTTTTTATTTTCTATTTTTTAGCTTTATATAATTTCAGAAATTATAAATGAAAAAAGTTTAAATATAATTTAATATTACCAGATAGTATACTGTTAAAAATACTAAATCCCATATCAAATTAAAAATTTTAATTTTTACTAATTTTTTGATAAAAGTGTTTGCAAACTCTTAAAAATAAATATGGATGCAAAGTTTCAACTAGATCAAAAATTGCAAAGTAAATAAAATTGAATTAAAAGATTTTATCCAGGACATCTAAAAACAGTAATTAAATAAAAGCTAATAAATATAAAAGCAAATTTATCTTTAAATTTTAGCTTATTTTAACAATTTTTTCTTTTTAATTAAGCAATCACTTAAAAGCAAAAAAAAATTTGTTTCTTTATCAAAATTTCTAATTAGGCTTTTAAAAATCTTTTCATTAAGTATTTAAAAATATATTTTAATTCATTAACTTATAAATTGAAAATCTTGTCATTAAACTAAATATAGTATTTCAATTTCTGTCTTTTTAAAAACGTTTATTAATGGGCATTATTTTTAAATTAAAAAATGTTTTTAGGTTGTAAGTTAAAAACTGTTTTTAGAATTTTGGTAAATATAAAGATTAATAAGATTAAAAACTTGATTTCAATTTGTATATTGGTGAATTAAAATATTTTTTGAATTTTATTCAAGATTTATAAACTAATTAAATTTTTTGTAAAAAAAAAACTGTTTTTGTTTTAGAAAGTGATAAATTTTGTGCTTAAGAACTAATGATAGTTGCTGGTTATGCATACTATGAACCACTAGATGGCAGTGCAGTACCATCAAGAACCACCAAGAAGCCTGCAAGTGATAAATTTCTATCCAAAAACACTGAAATTGATGGAAAATTAAAATGCAAAAATCGCTGAAATCAATGAAAAATTAAAATGCAAAAATCACTCAAATTGATGTAAAATTAAAATGCATGAGGCAAGAAATGGGAAAATGAAAATGCCTAAGGCAAACAAGTAGAACAAATACTCATCCTCCCTCCCCATCCACACAACTTTTTATCTGAAAATCTTTGAAATCGATGTAAAATTAAAATGCCTAAGACAAACAAGTCGAAAAATTAAAAATCGAACAAATCCTTCTAAAATACAAATCAAAAAGAAATTGAAATGCTATAAAGTTCAAATTACAAAAACAGAAATTGCTCTAATATATAAAACACAACCCCTCCCCCTGTGCATGTAGAATTTGATCAAAAATAAGTAAAACGCAAATTACAAAAACCAAAAAAAAAAAATAATGAATGCTGTTTTCAAAAGCCTATGAAATATAAAAAAAACTACAATAAAAGCCTATGAAATTAAACAAAACATACTAAATCTCCAAAAAATTAACAAAGCCAAATTAATGGTGGTAATGCAGTACATTTTTAAAAAAATTCCTCTGACTTTCAACATTATAATGACAAGGAGTATAATAATTAACAAACTTTAATAACATTAATATTTATTAAGTAATTAAATATAGATAATAAAAGTAGCTATAAAATACAAAAACAGAAATTAGTATCTAACTTGACCGAGTACTTTCCAAAAATCTACTAAATTTCATCATATATTATAACACAACAAATGTACAATCACTTTTTCTTTTAAAATATATATGTTCTCCAATAATATCAATAAATTAAAAAAATTCTTCTTAATTTCTTTTCAAAAACTTTATTTTCTATATCAATACTGAACATATATATACATTTATATAATACCAACTCCAACATTTCAATTGTTTTTATCTTCTTACAGTCATTTTCATCAATATTTAAAAAATAAAAGACTATTTGCAAATATTCTAACTAACGATATAATAATAATTCACAAACCTTAAATACAGACTAATACATAATAAGTAATTTAATATAGATATACCCTCCCCCCTCCTACACAAAGAATTGAAATGAAAAATGGTGGATGGCAGGAAATATGCCTGTGCATTATCTAACATATAATAATTCACAAACCTTAAATACAGTCTAGTAGATATTCAGTAATTAAATATAGAAAACAACAAGTTCGTAGCTATTTAAAAAAAATCAAAGTAGCTACAAAATACAAAAACAGAAATTGGAAACTATAATACTAAATTAACTGACAACTACTGAACTAATCTTAATTAGCATTTTATCTTTCAATTAAAATTTTAGGTGATCCTGCATGAGTTTGCTTTCTTTAATTTCTTAACCTAGAGATATGTTATACTTAACATTTTTGTATTTTTCAATAGAGTAAAATGAGATAAATCTATATTTAAAAAAAAATAAATATAAAAATATGAAATTCAAGAACTTCTAAAATATATATTGGAATGAGTCCTGGGTGTCTTCTAATTTTTACTTTTTTAATTTAAGTTTTACCACTAGTTAGTGTTAATAAAATAACTAGTGTTAATAAAATAACTCTTCTTTTGCTACCTTTTAGATAATCAAACTGAAGTTTCTCCATATTTAAATTAATAATTAATAATTTAATATTACTGAATATAAAAATATATTTTCTGATTATCTTTAACCATCTCAATTAGAATCAACCATTGTAAGATTTAAAAAAACTCGTCCCCTTTCAAAAACAGCTTTTGATTTTATTTTGATGAATTGATTTTATACTGGATGCCATTTCAAATTTTAAAAAGTTCTATCCTTGGTAGTAGGTTTAATGCCTCATAAAATGATTAATTCTCCAACTGTTTCAGCAAAGAGCAAATTAGCTTTGAATTTTATGAAGTATTAAGTATAGCTCACTTTTAGGGACCTTTTCAATTTTTACAGTTTTTATTTTCAGAAGTATTTTATCAGTTCTTGGATAATTCTTCAATCTTTTTGTGACTTATTTAAAAAAACCTGATGGGCATCTTGAAAAATTTAAACATATAGAAGTGGACATTCTTCATTTTAGATTTATTATTTGAAAATAGATTCAGAAAAATACATAGTTATTATATGGGTCAGAATAACACTTCATGAAAACACAGGAAAGCTAATGATGATGGATGTATTCTAGTATACTTAGCAATGAATTTTTATGATTTCAAATTAAGTTCCAGAGTTTCTGTAGCTTTAGAAATTGGAAGCTGTTGGTTATCTTTGACCTTGGTAGATTATTAGTTGTATTGCTTCTAAACCTATTTTATTCCATTGACTGCCAAGTTATCCTTCTTAGGGTTTACCATCACTAAAATTTCAAACAATCGACTCACCATTAAATGTAAAAAATAAATAAATGAAATTTGCATAACCTGGTTTTTATAATAATAACTTACCTATTATTTCTGTAATTCTGAAAATAGAATGTTTTTCTTTTATCCTGCACTCTTAATTTAAAAGGTAAATTAATACTTAATCTGCATTAAAATGATCTCATGATAATGATTTACTGCATTTATTACCTGTACATATTTTCCAATTTTATAACATTAATTAGCATTTCAAAATGAAGTTAGCTTTCCAAATTTTATTATGTTGTTTTGCAATAATTTCAATCTTAAAATTTAATTGCAAGATAAAAAACAGTGTGAATTCATTTTTTGTAAAATTTCATTCCTGTTTAAAAAACTAAAATATCAAACATAAGTGCATTTTGCAATTACATATTTTATAAGAAAATCAACATTTTATTTATTTATAATTGTAGTTGATTTTGGAGACAGAACATCAACAATAAAATCTATTAAACTGAAATTCTTCTTTTAACAAGTAATAAAGCTTCATAATAACCTTTTCCTTCTAAGACATATTGTGCAGCTGAATAACACAGTATAAAATTTTCGACTAGTATTTTTTTAAAAAAAATTTGAAAATTACTTTAAAAACAGTTTAGTTGATGCATAGTTAAATAAAAAAGAATATATGTTCAAAAAATATATAGTTAATTATACTTCCTTAAGATATTATAATTAAGGCTTATTAGATGTATTATTTATAAATGAATTCTAAAATAATAATCTGTAATTAGCATAGAAATCAGGCAAATATGCTTTTATAAGATATCAGGAAGTTATGTAAAAATATTAGACTGATATAATTCATCCATAGAGTTATTAAAAATCAATTTAGGCATTTATTTTTTGAACTTCTAGAGAATGAATAAAATGATAGGGCAGTTTAAAAACAGGCTTTTGATAGTAAGTGCTGAGAGCATGAAAAAAGTATACAGAACTATGCTCCCAAACTGTAATTTCGTAATAATGAAATATTTGCATGCCATGCTTTATGGTTATTAGGTTTAAAATGACGAAGATGTAAAAGCTAGTATTTTTGCCTAACCTGATTTTCTAATAAAAGTTTGTTATTGATTCTTTAAAGTTTTTTTAGCCTGCAGAAGTGAAACAGGGTATTACTCCAAGAATTCAGATAACATGTTAAATGATAAATCAATTTCAAGTGTGTTTGAAAAAAACAAAGCATGGCATAATGAAATGTTAAATGCCTATTATGCATAAGACAAGTTCACACTTTTGACAGGTATTTGATCAGTAAGCTTACTAATTGTTAAATCAGTGTTAAGATTTGTTGTACATAAATGTAAACGCACTTAGGGCTATTTATTATTATATATCTAAAAATGTTTTTTAATTTACATTATTCTTATACTATTCACTTTATTTATAGGAACTTTTATTTGAGCTTTTTAAATTTCTTGTGATTCAAAAGATATGGTTTTAAAAGTTAAGATGTTTGAATTACAATAAAATGTGTGTATGTACATATAATAGTTTACATAAAAATAGAGACAATTAATATATAATACTATGATAAACATTAAAAAGTTGATAGTCAGGCTATCAATGCATAGTATTTTTATCAAGGCTAGACTTCAATTTAATTTAGCAAACCTATCTTATATAAAATTACTTTAGTTAGTTTATATACTTCTTATTGTTCCCATATATACATATATATATATATACACCTGGGTCTCGTTTTACGCGATAGATAGGTTCATCAGAAAACATGCGCAAACGAAATCGTGCAAAAATAGATGTAACTTACATTGAAAATAGGGGGATACAGACTGTGATTTTTCAAAAATTGTGTAAAAGCAAAGCACCAACATAAAATTACTTTAAAATGCACGCAAAAAAAAAAAAAAAAAATAAGGAAATAAAATATGACTAATAAAAAATTTCAAATTTGAAAAAAATTGATACAAGACAAACTTTTTTTAACTATAATATTTAATTTTATTCAAAATAATATATTTTTATGCATAATTTACAGTACAGTAATTTACATTTTTTTATACACATTTTAATTATTATCGATATTTGCCGATAAACAGGTTCATTTGGAAACTGGGAAAAAATCAGATTCTTCACAAGAGGAAATACAACTAGCGCCAACTTCACATCACATTAATTTCAGGTCACCTTAAGTCATTTTTAAATTGTTAATTACAATTAAAAATCAGATTTTAATTTTTAATTGTCAAATTTAATTGTGCCCACTGCTATTACTCACTTTTTAAAAATAAACTTGCGGACACTAAATGATTAATAATTGATTACATTCTTTTTTAAAAAGCAAAAACAGAATGTGATTTAAAATGCAAAATTAACATGCACAATGTTTGAACAAATTTACATTATAATCTTATAAAATTTAATGTATGTATACATAAAATGTGGAAATCATGATTTTAATTTTATTATTGCATAAAATCTTACTATTATAAAGCACTGAAAAGATTGAAATTACTAAGATGAAAGTCAAATTCCAATAATGTGCTATTACTTTCAATATGACATAAGTGTGCAAAATTTATTATTTAAAGTATTAGCACATTATTGGAGTTCGATGTCCGAAAAAACATGAATCGCGTAACTTCAAAATTGTGTTAAATAAATCCACGTAAAACGAGACTCAGATGTGTATATATATGATCACTAGATGGAGCTTTACCACTAGCCCCTGACAAGCTTATGTTTACATAAATGCTGAAAGAGATAGAATTCAATATCTCTTTCATTGTCTCCAACCTTTAGACCATGGTTTCGAGCTAGTTGGCTCACCTCAGTAAAGGCTAGGCAGACTAAAAATCTAGATCTAAATACTAACTCTACAATCAGCATTTATAAAACACATTTCTATCAGTTTGAAAGCATGCATTTTTTAGATATGTAAATATCTTCAAATCCAGCTAAACAAACTAGACAGCTATATAAGTCTGAAATCAGTTCAGTTTCACTATATAATAAAAGCCTCTGCAATATATATATATATATATATATATCATTGCAAAAATCTTCAAGGGTACATTTATGATAAACAAAAGTTATAAATTTCGTAACCTGCTCTTAGCTTGCATTTTATGATCACTAGATAGAACTTTACCAATAGCTCATGACAAGCTTTTGTTTAAATAAATGGTGAGAGAGATAGAATTCAATATTTCTTTCATTGTCTCCAACCTGTAGACCATGGTTTCAAGCCAGTTGCCTCACCTCAGTAAAAGATAGAAAGACTAGAATCTAGTTCTAAATACTAACTCTACAATCAGCATTTATGAAACATGTTTCTATGACTTTGAAAGCATGAATTTTTCAGATCCATAAATATCTTCAAATCCAGGTAAACAAACTAGACAGCTATATGGGTCTGAAATCAGTTCAGTTTCACCATATAGTAAAAGCCTCTGCAATATATATATATATATGATCAATAGATGGAGCTTTACCAAGACCTCCAAACAAGCGTATTTGTTTACATAAACATCAGAGTCAATATTCACTGTCTCTTTCATTTTGCTCCACTCTCAGATCAGCTGATTTCAAGCTGATTTGCTCTCATCAGTGAAGAGATAGGAGTTAAAAACTAGACCTAAATATTAACTCCAACCATTTTATGCAAAAACATTTCTATCAGTTTGTAAGCATGAATTTTTTAGACATCTAAATGTCTTCAAACTCAGCCTATCACACTAGATAGTTATATGGGTCTGATATCAGTTCAGTTTCTCCACATAATCAAAGCTTCTGCAATCTATATCATTGCAAGAAAACTTTAAAGGTACATTTATGTAAAACAAAACAAGTTTGATATACGTAAAAACCTGCTATCACTTGTATTAATGATCAATAGATGGAGCTTTACCAAAACCTCCAAACAAGTGTGTTTGTTTACATAAATGTCAGAGTCAATATTCCATCTATTGATCATTAATACAAGCGATAGCAGGTTTTTACGTATATGAAACTTGTTTTGTTTTTCATAAATGTACCTTTAAAGTTTTCTTGCAATGATATAGATTGCAGAAGCTTTGATTATGTGGAGAAACTGAACTGATATCAGACCCACATAGCTATCTAGTTTGATAGGCTGAGTTTGAAGACATTTAGGTGTCTAAAAAATTCATGCTTGTAAACTGATAGAAACGTTTTGCATAAAACGCTTGGAGTTAATATTTAGGTCTAGTTTCTGACTCCTATCCCTTCACTGATGAGAGCAAATCAGCTTGAAATCAGCTGATCTGAGGGTGGAGCAAAATGAAAGAGACAGTGAATATTGACTCTGACGTTTATGTAAACAAATATGCTTGTTTGGAGGTCTTGATAAAGCTCCATCTATTGATCATTAATACAAGTGATAGCAGGTTTTTACATATATAAAACTTATTTTGTTTTTCATAAATGTACCTTTAAAGTTTTCTTGCAATGATATAGATTGCAGAAGCTTTGATTATGTGGAGAAACTGAACTGATATCAGACCCACATAGCTATCTAGTTTGATAGGCTGAGTTTGAAGACATTTAGGTGTCTAAAAAATTCATGCTTGCAAACTGATAAAAACATTTTGTATAAAACGCTTGGAGTTAACATTTAGGTCTAGTTTCTAACTCCTATCCCTTCACTGATGAGAGCAAATCAGCTGATCTGAGGGTGGAGCAAAATGAAAGAGACAGTGAATATTGACTCTGACGTTTATGAAAACAAATATGCTTGTTTGTAAAGCTCCATCTATTGATCATTAATACAAATGATAGCAGTTTTTACGTATATAAAACTTGTTTTGTTTTTCATATATATATATCATTGCAAAATTCTTCAAGGGTACATTTATGATAAACAAAACAAGTTATGCATTGGGATTATTTTCTATACATTTGTGTTAGGTGGTTTAAAGATTAAAATTACTAAAGTTTAGTTTGTCTTAATATAATAATAGTAAAACATGTTTGTAGCAAAAAGTTAAGATCATTGTTTGCAAAAATTTCAAGTTCTTTATTTGAGTTTGTTCGTATTTCAATATATAACATCATATAGCAGACAGGCCAAAGTGGTATCATTTTGATCTGGCTATTTTGAAATATGAACTCTAATGTATTTTATATATTAGTTCACAGAGGGCGGTACTGGAATTCTTAACCATGCGGGGTGATTTAATGCTTAAATATTTGTATATTTATTTCAGTATAGTGTTATGCACTGGTATTATATATATATATAACCATTATAAACCAGCAACACAGACAATCTTGATAGAGATAATAATCAACAATCTCAATCTGTTGGTAAGGCAACCTCCTTTTAAGAATATATATAAGCAAGTTTTTGTTTTTATCAGTGCATCTATTATCTGCAGCTTAATTCTAACCAATCCTAAATCAGTCCAGAAATCAGACCAACCTCTCATATTAGATACATTTGAAAAATATTTTTTCAAATAATCCATATGGCACATCTCATAATTTTAACTTCATTTACACATTTTATATAATGTGTAAGTAAATATATGTCAAACTTTTGTTCCATATATAATGGTACAAGGTGGGGGTGGAGAAAGAGGATTAAGAGCCATGAAGAGAAAAGTCGGGTTATAATTTGTACATGGAATGCAAAAGTTGATGCAATATGGAATAAAAGGTACATTTTGTTACCATCCAAACTACATATAAATATTATTAAATAATAATGCCTGTGTTCAAATTTATCCTAAATAACATATGTTTCATATAAAAAATATTTTCTTATAATATATTGCATAAATATCTTGTATGTGTATATAATCTTCTATGAATTTTATTTATATATTTATTAAATATTTATTAAATCTTGGTGTGTTCTTTTAAATATAATATATTGCCTTTTGCCTTGGTTAAATTCAATAGTTGATTATGTAAATATATTTCTCCACTTAATATCTATAATCAATGATATCTCAGTGTTCAAATATGTATGAGGCCATTAACCTATTAAGTATTAATGTTTTATTAAATATTAACTAAGAATATATGAAGTCAGATTTAAATAAAAATAATAACAATTTTTATTTACAAATAAATAATAAAAAAAAATAAGTAAATACATAAATAAATAAATATATAAGTGCTCTTAACTTTTATTAGTTGCAAAAATAAAGTTATTAAAATGAATTTTGTTTTAAAATAATCGAAAAAAATTATATAGTTATTATTAGATAAAACATATGTGTGTGTATAAAGAGATTATATAAACATATAGCATGTAAGTTTCAAATCAATATTAGATTTGATTATTTGCTAAGAAGTTTAAGCTTAAATACTATTCTTCTATTATTAACCAACATTTTGTTGGCAGACTTACTTAATAAGTTCTGATTGGATCCATTAACTGACTATTGGTATTAAAATACATGTAAAATAATTATATGTAAATATCTAAATTAACTCATTGCAACTGTTTATTTTAAATATAATTGAATAGGTCTTTAGTTTCAGCAAATGACTATACATTAAAATTAAAATATTACTTTAACTTTGTTCTTCATATCTTCATATATCAATATGATTGTCTACAATGCCTTTGCTAGAAGACATGAATCAATTAGAAATTTATTGTTAAATGCTTTTTATAACTGATTGACATATATATATATATATATATAAATTGTAATATATATATATATATATATATATATATATATATATATTGTGCCATTACAATTTGGTCACCAGCCAAATTTATAGTAATGTGCATGTAGAAAAGGTCAAACAAAATCATCATCACAATTTTATATAACCATAAAGGAAGTTGTAGGGCATCCAAGTTTAAACCCTACAAGGTCCAGCTCTAAAAGCTTTAAACAGAGAAAGAATGGGTCAACAATTATATGCTTTATTTGTTTGTGTGTTGATAGAAAGGTAATACACACATTTAAACTATTTAATATTTAATTTTTCTTTAAAAAGCAAAGTTATAATGCATACATATAGGCAATGTATGTGTAAATTATATAATTGTTTTATATTTCAAATATTCAACATTTTAACTTTCTTTAAAACTAAGCTATGCTTGATCAATTCTAACATTTTATTCTATACTTTTATTTTGCTTTTCTTTAGTTATAATTGGGATGTAAAAGTTACAGACTTAATTAAATAATTGGGTTATAATTACTAAGCTAGCAATTATATTATCTAGGGTTAGTTTATGAATGATTTGAAAGAATGAAGGATGTGTGTACATTACATACAAAATTTTACATTTCCTAAATATTGAAAGAAAAGGAAGTATTAAATCTGTTAAATTATTTTTTTTGTACAATTGTTTGTTAAAAGAGGAAATCTGTTTAATCAGATATCGATCTTTGTAGCAATTTTTTTTGTAAATGATTGTTTCACTTTGGGAGCTTATAATGGGTGAAAACTCTAAAAATTAAATTGTCTTATCTCAAGATCTAAAGAAGGAAGCTCAAAGATTTGAAGTGTTACCTGGATGTTAAAAAGAAAAAAAAACAAAAGAAAGGAAATAAGAATTGAGTCTATTTTTTTTTTTAAAACAAAAGTGTCTGGAAAAAGGATTGAACTTTTCAGTTGAAAAATAATATAGTTGAAAATAAATTAGAGATCTAATTAAAACAAATTTGTCCAAAATAGCAAGTGATGCTATCTCTGATTGGTTAAGGTAGCTAAAAATTGGATATAAAAAGCTGTTTTGAATTATTATTAAGATTATTGTGATTGATTCAGATTATTAAACTATCAAATTGAATGTTAAAAATATAAGAAATGGCGGGCTAGAAAAATTATATGTATATCTCATTTGCCAGACCATCTGGGGAAGCTGCACATCACATAGGAAAGAAAAGATGTGTCTAAAATAATATTCTACACCTTTCAACTGACCAGATAAATAAAATGTTTTTAATAGAAGGAAGAAAGCATTCACCTGCATTCAAAGAAGATGAATTAATCTACTGATAAATATTAATCATCAAGTCCAATTAATTGTTCCAACAACTGATTTTAAACTCAAGAAAATTTACAAATGGGAAAACAACTGCTGTATTTCATCTACATGCTTGACAAGAAGAGAAGAAAATTTAATATAATGATTTCCAAATTGTCCACTAAAGCAAATAACCTCAATAGAGTCATCATCATTAAATAGTTATACACCTCAAGAAAGAGATTGTTCACACATAGTAGCTGCAGAAATATAGACAAGTTTGAACCCTTGGAAATTCGCCACAAACAAAAGATCGGTAATATGACTTTTTATATCTATTTTCTTTATGATATCAGTCTTAATAAACATTTTAGCAATAAAGTGGTATATTTTTATTTAAAGAACTTTTAAAGACTATTCAGATCGATTAAAACAAGAATGTCTTACTAATAATAACTTTGAGCTTCATAAATGATCTTGAATGTATGAAAATTATTTGTTTATTAATTTTACAGTTATGAAAAATATTAATGTGTAAAACAAATTTTTTTTTTATGGTATTATGATTTTAGTTTTAACTAATATTATTTTGGTTTTAATAATATTTTGTTATTATGGGATAAAACACGCACATACATAATAATATTTTTATATGTGTATAATTGGAAGTGAATGTGGAATAATGAGTAGTATTAGAATATTAGATTATTTTGTTTCAAGTTCAGTATAGATTTCAGCACTTGGAAGGGAAGGGGGAGAAAATAATTTAAAACTTTTTTCTAAAACTTGCTCTTTCAATTTTACTAACATTTTTTTTTTACATTCTATTTACATGTTGGATTTTAAAGTATGTGTGCTAATGAGCAGATAATATTTTTTTTTAATACTTTTCTCATGGAGTGAAAATCATGGTCAATGTGACGTCCAACTTAATACAAATACATTTGAAGGGAAAGGGGGAAGAACTTAAAATTAATCTGAGGATTGTTATATAATCAATTATTATTATTATTATTCATGTCAATTTTCATATTATCTAGAAATTTTTCTGTATATGTTAGAAATGTAGTAATAAATATTAGTTTGTTTTATTAAACGAGGCGTATATATTTCATTAAGTATAGTCTTTGTTAAGTGTGATTATTCATCATCATCAATGGTTGAATATTAGTTATTTAAGATATAAGTAAGTATGCTAAAATTAAGCAATAATTATGCATTTCTTTATAAAATTTAGTTTTATGTTTAGGCTTAGTTCTAAAGCTGTAGTTGAAACCCTTGTCATTATTGTTATTATTATCATCATCATCATCATCATCAACATTTTAATTAATGAGCTGTTTAACTGTTTAAAGGCCATAAATAAATATTGATTTTATAATATTTAGTGATCTCTTAGTATTATTATAACCACATCCCATCATCTATTTCATGCAAGGATGAGTGAATTGCCATCCTCAATTAGTTATATATAATCTGAGCTAGTAAACTTACAAAACTATTGAAACACATTTGTTATGCTAAGATCTGAGAAATGATTTATGTCTAAGATACTCCACTTTGGTTTAAAGATGTTTTACTTTTACCTAACTATTAGTGCTTATAGTGATATGGCTCAAAAAGCAAAATCTCTCATTTTTTAGAAATAAAGTACCAAAAAGGGATTCAAACCCGGTACATGTGAAAGGTTATCAGATATAACCGTGTCTAGATTCAGATAATCTAGTGGCGCCCTGCTAGACCATATTCACTTAGTATTTGTTTAAACATGCACTTAACATCAAACCAAGAGATGAAAGTGGATAAAACCTACTGCCTGTATACCTGAGTTATATTTTATTGAATTACTAGTGTACTCACTTCACGTGATTTCCATATACCTGAGTCAAAATACTTGTTATTAATTTTTTTTTGATTCATTTAATTTTTGAATTTACTTAGTTATATCTTTTGGATTCACTTTAATATGTTACAATATATATATGATAAATATC
>JAQFVV010014993.1:0-22474 GCA_028023455.1 Epiperipatus broadwayi | reverse complement strand
ATATATATATATATATATATATATACTTTAAAAAGAGACTTGAGATGCAGATGCAGCATATCTGCCTGCCACACCTATAACTTGTGTTTGAATCCTGGCCAGGTAAAACTTGAAAGTTTAAAAAAGTTTTATCAAGTTTAATCCAAGTTTAGGATTTTTTATCATCTTCACAAGCTACAATGTAAATAATGAGTAAAGTCATTGGATACTTCTTACATCAGACTGGAAAACATTGATTTTGTACTGTCTGCATTTCATAGCCATCTTTTACTTTTACTCTGCCATTGACCATTAGTGTTTAAAAACAGATGTAATCATATAGGCAAATAAATATTATTAAAAAGATAATTGTGAAAAATTATATATATATAATAAGGGACTTGAACTCTAACTTTCAAGCTTCTCACATCTGTCCAATCTATCTTATACAATTGATACACATGACCACATGTATGGGTAAAAGATAAATGATCTCCAATATCCGTATTTCATGCTAAACCAGCGCTCATCATTTGGTCCAAATCATCATCTTCCACACATATATACAATCCGTGCTTAGTTTATATTAAGATAGGAAATTTTTAAACTTTAATAGACAAGCTTCAATCTTCTCCACTGTCCAACACTTCGGCCATGCATTTCATTGAAAATCCGAAGGTGGAAGCTTGTCCATTAAAGTTTAAAGACTTGCTATCTTAAGATAAACTGAGCACTGATTTGTATATATGTGTGGGTAATGGTGCTCTGGACTAACTGATGAGTACTTGTTAAGCACGAAATACATATATTGGAGATCATTTATCTTTTTCACATGTATGTGGTCATGCGTGTCAGTTGTATAAGATAGATTGGATAGATGTATGGAGCTTGAAAGTTTGAGTTCATGTCCGTTATAATTACATTAAGTTTTGTATAGATAATTTACACATTTAAATAGATAGATAGATAGATAGATAGATAGATAGATAGATAGATAGATAGATAGATAGATAGATAGATAGATAGATAGATAGATAGATAGATAGATAGATAGATAGATAGATAGATAGATAGATAGATAGATAGATAGATAGATAGATAGATAGATAGATAGATAGATAGATAGATAGATAGATAGATAGATAGATAGATAGATAGATAGATAGATAGACAGACAGACAGACAGATAGACAGATAGACAGATAGACAGACAGATAGACAGATAGACAGATAGATAGATAGATAGATAGATAGATAGATAGATAGATAGATAGATAGATAGATAGATAGATAGATAGATAGATAGATAGATAGATAGATAGATGTCAAAAGCCTAAAGCTAAACTAACTTATAATATGAAACTTTATAAAGAACAGTTCTAAATTAATATTCTCTTTCTGCTCATTTCTTCTCCAATTTGTATTACAATTAGAAATGTGTTATAAAGGAAAAATTTAGAATATTTATTATTAACTCTTGTTATCTATTTGTTAAATTTAATTGCAAACATTTTCTAAAAAAAAATCTCTGCTATATATCTTCATATATGCGCTTTCTCTGCCTTAATGAAAGACTATATTGCCTATCATTTTAAAGAAGATAACAAAAAAGACTGGAACAAAAAGAGATAATTTTCTTTATAAAGAAAAAGAACTTTTAATCTCTAATCTGGAGAAGGGTATAATATTTATCGTATATATTTTGGTATATTTAAAATTATTGATAGTTATAATTTATGTATTGTATTATTATTATTTATGATATTATAAATATGTGTATAATGATGGTGTCCAGGAAATAAAATTGGGTAAGATATACGTAAAAGGTTTATTCGGTGAGTTAATTTCTACTATTATTCTGGAGTTCTCTACATTATTATTTAAGCTTAAATAAAGGATTGTACCTTAGGTAAACAGCCTTTTTATATATTTGATGTAAGTATTTATAAACGAAATTTACAAATGTTAGTGTGTGAGAGGAAATTTTAGATAGCATATAAATTGAATGTTGTTATCGTGATGCAATGACAGTGGTCTGCACATAGTATGATATCGAATGAATGCATTGTAGGCCTTTTTGTATGTGTGTGCGAGATGTATCATTATTTATTTATTTATTATTATCAGCTTCATGCCTTATACTATTAGCGGTATTTCTTTAGGTAATTTTAGGATGATATTTTATTACTTTTTGTATGCGTTTTCGGCACTGCCTGCACATAATTACTGGTTGCAATTCGTATTTTGTAGTTCTTTCTATTTTCATTATCTACTTTGCCATAGAATTTCAATGTTAAAGTGTATTTTTAGTATATTGCAAATATCTAAAGGCGTGTTTATCTTATAATTCATTATTAGTTCAGTATAATTTAAACTTAAAATATATTGTAAGTGTTGAGGGTATTTATTTCTTAGCCCATCTTAGGTATTATTAGTATTATATATAAATGTATTATTTATCTTGTGTAATATTTGTCGCTATTTTTTTAAAACCTATAAAGTATCTCAACACTGATTTTTCAATTCTTTTTGGTCATGAAAAGTATATAATATCTTACTAGTGGCTTGGATATAGGTATATAGATGTATTGCTGTTACTCTAGGATATAATGTTTGCAATAAAGATAATATTAGATCGATGGGAAAACTTTTGAATAATTACTCACGTTATAAATTTTAGGAATGTTTTGTGAAAGATACATCCATGTGTAAAATTTATTAATATTTGTGGTGTAATATATTACATTATTTAAAAAAATAATGCTTATTGTAAATTAAGTCTATTGCATAGAAATTATTATATGTTGTAAATAAATATTTTTGCTATTAATTATTAAATACGTTTCTCGTTGCCATTATGACATTATTGCATTATGGCATTTGTTATTCAAGAAAATCTACTTTAACAAAATTTTTATTATTAATTATTTTATGAGAGTGTAGTGCACTTCAATGGTCTATAGGATTTATTTATCTGCTCTACTTATTACCAAATTTTACCTGCATATTAGAATTGATTTATTTTCAAGTTTATTCATTCATTTTGCTTATGGTTCATTTTCACCTTCATTATCGGAAAATAAATACTATGCTAATTTGTTTTATTTCAAATGTATTTATAATGCAGTTGGTAGCATAAATATACCCTTACTGCTTTCTGCATTATTCCATGTATTGCTTATTAAAAGTTGCATCGAAGACTCTAATACTTACGTACTTTATAATTGGTAAAAGTAAAATAAAGTTATACTTGACTAACTTTAAAATATTTTTAAAGTGTTTCAATTGGCTAGCCATACGTTATTTAAATATTTGCATACTCTCTTATTATAATTATTTATTAAGCACATAGGAAAATATCTTAATACCTTAGAAACAGTCTTTAACCTATATCATATGCTCCTTGAATGTTTATAATAGTCAAACAATATTTTTATTTGCAGCTCTTATCTTTCCAGATTAGCCTATATTAGTGGAAAGTTAGGTTAAAAATAAGACAGCAAAAGTCGACTGTCTTATGTCAAGGAGTTTGAGAAATAAAAATATGGTTTGACTATTATAAGCATTTAAGGCCATATATAATATAGGTTAAAGTCTGTTTCTAAGTAATATACTCTCCTATGTGTAGTTTTATTTCTGCTTCCATAAAAATATTAATGTTATGGATAAAACTAAGGAGAAGAATATAAAATATTTAAGGTATAGCTTGAATAATAGTTATTACATTTTAAGTGTTTGAAGTATATTACTGTTAGCATTATTCTTGTTCCAAAGTGCATTTTAGGAATGTGAACACTGAGATAAAGATATTTCAGAACCTGAGATGAGATTTTAAAATTGTAAAAGGACCTATATTTTAAGCTAAGTAAAATCAAATCTGAGATCAGATTTAATTTAATATAAGAATCTTGTATATTAGAAAGTATAATTAATTATTATGTTCTCTTAAAGAGGATTCATACTCTGTGAAAAATGTATAGCTATTATGGTGCTGTTTCTGTAATCTTCAATTCCAGCATTTGTGATAGGACAGCATCCTAGTTTGATGAGTCTGGTTACAATATATACACAATTCAATTATGTTAATTAAAATATAATATTTTGCTATGGATATTCCAAACATTACTTTTTTTTAATTTACTAAATGTATTATAATTTTATATCTAACTGTAAAGTAAAATAAAATATTTTTTTCCTGTGAACAGATATACAATTATTGGAATAAAGTAGTAATAAAATATTGAAATATAATGGTGATAATATATTTTATAAATAATTAAAATAAACCGTAGGCTTTTAATTAATTTCTTAACCTTCTTCAAATGAAAACCATTTATATTTAAATTTACTAGAAGTAAACATCATGTGTTGTATCTCAAGATGCATGTGATTATGTTAAAATTCATGAATCATGGGATATGATAGATGGCGTCACACTACAGCTAAGTATGAATGTAAATGATTTTCAATTGAAGAAAGTTAAAAAATTAACTGAAAACACTTCTGTAGCTTATTATAATTATTTATAAAATATATTATGACCATTATAATTCATTATATATATTTTGTAACATTACAGTATTACTGTAAATTGGCAGTTATAAATTTAAAACTGTAAAAACGTTATTGGCTTTAATTTTTATAGTTAAGCAAATGTATTCATCAGTGTCATTGGTTGTAGACCATATAATATAATCATTAACATGTTTAAATAGTCTTTTATTGTAATGTTTATGGTAAATATATAATTTTATAAGAAATATTTTGAATGGCTCTCCAAGCAGATTTTTTTAGCGATTTCTATATTTGTATCAATAAAATATTTATTTGCTATTCTTATTAAAAAATAAAGTTATGGAAGTGTATAAATCAAAATAAGTTCTTCATAATATATAAAATAAATAATTCAAAATAGAAACATAGAATAGGGTTATTAATCCAACATTACAACAACAAAATATTTTATTTATCTATGTAATAAACACTTCTTACATTTTATATTGTGTGTGTGTGTAGGTGTACGTGTTTAGAATTTTAAATGTAGCAAAGATTGATTTAAAAATATGAATTTTTTCTACAGTTACAGGCTTTTTCATACCTGCGCTTCTATATGTAATATATAGGGCGTTTTAACTCCGATGTTCACACGACCCTCAACCATCCATGCTATCTCATACCGCTGATACACTTGATCACACACATGTGGAAAAGATAAATAATCATCAATATACGTATCTCAACCTTAGGTTGCTAAAATATTTATTTAAAGAAAGCTGAGCACTGATTGTATATATGTGTGGAGATGGTAATCTGGACCAACTGATGAGTGCTGTTTTAGCTTTGAAATAGGTATATTGGTGATTATTTATGATTTCAACATGTGTGTGATCAGGTGGGTCAGCAAATGAGATGGCACTGATAAGCAATGGGTCATGTGAAAGTAGAAGTTCGGATCACCATATATTACATATATAAATGCAGGTTTAAGCCTGTACAATGTATTAAAGATCTTTATTAAAAATATTAATTTAAATTTAATTGAATAAATATCTGGTAACTTTAAACTTTATGATTTTTTATTTTGAAAAGATATTTATAAATATTATTTTAAAACCCAGAATAAAAGTGAAGCGATTGGACCGAATTTTTTTCTTCATTTTTTAAAACAGTGTTTCTAAAGTTTTATCACTTTAATTCAAGAATCTTAACTCTAACATTTTGCACGGCCGATACCATAAGAGGATTTTTTTCCAATATTTTGCGGGCAAATGAAGAAACCCCAATGCATAATGGAAAATATTCTGTAATCCAGACATAAAGTTTGGAAAATCCAGGCAATCTTTAGAAAATTCCTATTGCATTCAGGATCTAAACAGGTTCAGATATTTAAATATGCATTTTGTTTGTCATCTACATAATGGTGACTGACTAGATAACTAGTCTAGGCGTTTATTTTGTTTAGGTAAATGACTTCCTTTTCATCATTCTAGGAAAAAGATGGACAACAACAAATAAACCAGAAATCATCATTGATTAATTAAGTAATTCATTAATTCTTTATTTCAAGAAATATCATTGTATTATAGTCAACTGTTAGTGGTAAATGAACAAGTTAACTATGAAATGCCATCTCACTACTTCAACAATAAATCACAAGATTTATTTAATTGAAAGTAATGGTTTATAAATAGCTGATATACTTTTGGAAAATTATATTTCTTAATTTCAAATAAGTTGCTAATGTTTATTTGTCCAATTATTGTAAAAATAATTATTTTCTTCTCTACAAGACTGAAAGTATATTCGTCTCAATAGTGTAAATTTATCTTGTCTTTAGAAAAACGAATTTTGATTCAAGAAAAAGTAATGAAAATTGCTTTGTTAAGAATAATATATATTAATACTATAACCTTAAAACCATACGCCTGAAAAACGACAGTAAGGACCATCTATAAATCTTAACACAAGATTTATTTAAAAGACAAGAGCGGCCTAAATAAATCTTGTGTTAAGATTTATAGAGGTCCCTACTATCGTTTTTTCAGGCTTAGGTCTCTTTAAGATCGTAGCCTTAATATATATTACTTTATGTAATGAGTATGCGCTTTATAAATTGAATTATTTGTTATGAATAGTAATCTTGTGTTAAGATTTATAGAGGTCCCTACTATCGTTTTTCAAGGCTTACGTCTTAAGATTATAGCCTTAATATAGATATTACTTTATGTAATGAGTATGGCTTTATAAATTTAATTATTTGTTATGAATAGTAATCTTGTGTTAAGATTTATAGAGGTCCCTACTATCGTTTTTCAGGCTTAGGTCTTAAGATCATAGCCTTAATATATATTACTTTATGTAATGAGTATGCGCTTTATAAATTTAATTATTTGTTATGAATAATAAACTATTTACTCTATCAAAGATATGATCAGAACTACTAGCACTGTGGATTAAAGATCGATAAATGATTCGATTACTTTTAGATATCAAATTAAAGAAGTAATGAGAGCAAATCTTTTGGATATAAACTGGAATACCATCACAAATTTGTATCCAGTACTTACTTAAATATCATTTAATGGATAATGGATTATGAAGCTAAATATTTACATGCTACTTCTGAATTGTGGATTATCAAATCAAATATTAAATATGACAAACGTCCAAGTTATAAGCAATCTTAAAAATGGATTAATGTGGTAAAATATAGATTACCTTGGATTAACAAGTATGCTAAATGGAATTTATTACTCTTTATGCTGTTTTTAAGAAAGAATAATATTTCATTCCAATATCAGCCTTTCAAGCTAATTGAGCATGCGCCTTTTGAGGAGTGTTAAATAAATGAATACTCTCCTCTTCCTCAATCCAAGATATAGCATTTATGCAGGAATAAAAAGAATCCCTCTTATTCCTACGACTCAAATTCTTTTATATGAGCAAATCTGAAGAACTTTTGAAGAGAGCATGAGTCGATTCTCACTTTAAATTACTATTTACGATGTTTTTTGACTGAATGACGTCGGTGTAATTGCTTAGGAATTTACTAGACGTCATTTTTACTGAAACTTATTTATGAGTAAATAAGCAAATATTTTATCTAGCGCCATTCTTTATAAAAATGAAATTAATTGTGCAATTCCAAATTATTTAATACACTTTTTCATAATCTTTTCTTTCTTAGTTAGTTAATATTATAGTTGTTACTAATGTAATAAAGTTTTTTCATATATTGCTATGTCATGTTCAGGTAATATTTTATTTAATATTATTGTTGATGATATTTAACGAGATAAAGTAAGTAATTATTTAACTTATATAAAACTGTGCTATATTGCAAATATGTGTTTTATGAGTTTTTAAATTTCAACCTCCAAGTTAAATGGAGTTAATCATTTTTATTTAAATAATTCAATCTGTAAGAAATATTTTATTATTAGTATTATTTTTTTCACTGTATATAGTATGTATCAAGGTACTCTAATGGTATAGTTATATTTTGTTAGCAGAGTAACACTCTTAACATTTAAACCTGCTATTAAATCCAGTAAATGATCTTGAGGCACTAAATAAGCCCAGTGTGGTAAATGTCATCTAGTTATGCTAAGCAATGATTTGTAATTGCTTCTCTTAAAAAGAGTGAAATCTTTTCCAATATTATTAAGTGTGCGGTTGATTAATAATTGATTAGTCAGTGAAACAAACTAATTAAGAATGACAATAAAACATCTATAATTATGATGATAATTATTATTCTCCAGTATTTGAGTTGAGAATTAGTTATTTTGAAATAATAACCAGCCTATTCCTATTTCATTTGTATCTTCACAATATCGTCTGATAACACACTTTATGTATTCCAAGTTCAAATTGATATGTTATATAATTTTTTATTGTTATTATTCTTTTTTAACATTTATTATATATATATTATATTGGGTAATAAAGTAATTGTTAATTTTAAATATTTCTCTTCTGTCTTTATTAAAGAAACAGTGTCACTGCGTATTCACAATATAAAGGTCATATTTGAAATATTAATTTACACTAATCTGAATTAAATATATCATTACTGTATTGATGCTATCTGAAATACAAGAGTACTGGGTAGGATAATGCACATAAAATCCCTTTAACATTGTCATATCCTAGAATGAAATAAACACACTTGATATTTACGCATTTATTTTCTTATTTTATATAACCCTGAGATAAATTATTAATCAACTTTGTATTTAAATTTGATAGCCTTCATTTTAAAACACAGATTAAGTTACTCTTAGATTATAATACATCATTACGTTTCAACATATTATTATTTACACTTATTCTTTTAATTTACATCCTTCCAGCTTATTACAAATTTATTAAATTTTGTTTACCATATATAGGTTTACAAGACTTCAATACCAAAATCAAATGTATAAGTATGATAATCACAGGGATACTATTTAACGAATCGTGGGTTGATTTCTATGGTGGGCTGATTCTACTTAATACTAGGCACCTTTAAGATGACGAATATTTCTTAAGGCATCTATAATTATGCTTATTTCATCATTTTGAGAAGATTATGTAACTTCCTAATTCTATTTAGCTAGGTTGTTCGACTGGTAATATATTTGTAAACATTTTTATTATTAAAACAGAATAAGTTTAAGAGTGTACATATTATTATAAAACCCTGAGAAATTTATTTATTATTTTATTAAATGCAAATCAATTATCAAAGCATAGAATAGTTTTAGCTTGTGTGGAAATAGATAAAACTTATATGCATAATAATTGCAAGTTCAGTGAGAGATAGTAGTCGTACTTTTTCGCATTATCGATCTCACCATGTCTCAACCGTATTTCCACATTACTGACTTAGATGCACTCTTTTCACATTATTGTCACCGAGAATCATGATCCATTTTATTGGTTTTAATATATATCAATAATGAGAAAACAAGATCCATATTGACAGAGATGTTAAAAATTCCATATTTAAATAAGGCTTAAATCATATTTACATGGCAGGATGTCTTAGAGATTATACTTTTCAATATGATTTAAATATCGCAGTTTATATAACCCATTGACTTTAATATTAGACTTATAATTCTCATTATTTGGCTTCTTTTTTTTTTTGCATATAAATTTTGATCTACAATTAAAAATAAATTAATTTTATTCTACTTTGCAGTTAGATGCTGATGATAAAGATATTTAATTACATTTATTGCCGAAAATGTTTCAAACACGGTAGCTAAGGAAAAGGTTTATTCAATCTTTTTATTTATTAATAGTAGTTTAGCTCACTTTTGGCTAGAAAGAGCCAGATACATAAACAGTGAGGATTGCCAATTCCTCTACAAGCTTTATGATAAATGCTTAGCCAGAGCCAGCACTTAAAATATCTCTGTCAGGAACCCCTCCCCAAATCCCTGACCATGGTTTCTTGCTTTGACACTCCTCAGAGAGGTGTCAGGGTAGGTTCAGACACTAGATCTAAAAATATCAACCCAAAGCTAAGCACTTAGCTAAAAGTTATCTATTGAGTGGAAAATCTGAAATTTTCAGACATCTACATGTCTTCAAACCCAGCTATCCAACTTAAATACATGAATCTCATTTTTCTAACCAAAAGGGTGCTCTGTTACTGCTAATAAATAAAGAGACTGAATAAACCTTTTCCTTAACCAACATTAGAAACGTTTTAAACAACAAATTACAAACAAGATAAAAAAAAATAACTTCGAATATTAATTACATTTAATATAGAAGATATTTGGAGAATTTATCACCCCAAATATATAAAAAATATAATCTGTTACAATTTATATTACCTGTATGACACATTTTTCAATTATTGAATCTAGTAGATTGGTATAGCTTTCAACAGGTGCTTGGCCTTCTAACAAATTTTCAAATTCTTTATGCACTGTAATTATATATATCCATATAAATAATTTTTGGATTAAACCGTGTATTATTTTGTATTACGTCAGTGTATTATTTTATAGTACACTATACAACGTGACAAAAAAAAAGCCATACGATTTTAATATAGAATAGTAAGAAAAGTTTTTTTGTTTTCTTTTTTTAATCATAACAGTTAATACAAAATGTTTGTATTCTGTAAGTCACAGGAGTCGTTACTTTTTAGGAAAGGAGGCATCAAAAGAAGTGTAAACCATGCATGCAAATTATATTTATACTTACAGTCTAAAACCATATCTTGAAACTCATCACTTTGCTGTTCCATTGTGAATTTCATCTGTCCACAGATGCTTTCTATTTCAATTTTCTGCCAATCTTGCAACATCTGAGTAATGACGTCACTGCTATGGATAACCATCCTTGAAGCTTGACACAAATGATTAAGTGATGTTTGTCGATTAAGCATCTGTGTAAAACAGTGAGCTACTGAAATAGTATGTAAACTTTTTTATACCATTAATTTATTAAATATAATAAGTGAAAGAGCATAATTAAATAAGCAAAAACAACTTACATTCAAGTTTTACTGATTTTAACATCTCGGGCAAATCTTTGAGAGCTGTTCTCAACCATTCGGTCAGCTGTTTGGCAAATTTTCTGATAACATGGGTTAAGCTGTAACCAATTAAAATCAATAACGTTTTTCTTATTTTGTTTGTAGAATATTGACCACATATTTCTTTTATAAAATTACTTGCGTGATTTGCTAATTCATACTGGGTGATATCATCTTCATATATAATTAAAGATTAAATATATAGTATATGTTAACTCAATGTTTCCCAAACTTATTCCATCGTGGAACACTTTACAAATCCTAAAATTTTAATGGAACACTGGTTTTTGTAATAAAAAGATAGGTATGGATTTTCAGTTTTAATTTATAAAGTAAATAATGTATAAGAGTTCCAAAATTATGTTTATACAAAACGTAACTTTTGAAAATAATAAACAGTAACAATAGAGAATCAATAACGTTTTTAATGACTTGGATATAAATTACAAAATCCTTTAACGCCATGGAATACTTACGGACCTTCTATCGAACATCAATGTTCCGCAGAACATAGCTTGGTAAACGCTGTGCTAAATGTAGCTTAAAATATAATCATATTAAAATAATATATTTTTTCTTCCATATGTCAAAGCATCTGCCGGGAAGCGAACCCACGACAACTGTCTGCAAGCAACTGCTTGTTTTCAAGGCAGCTGCGCTGATTTCTCGGCTACCAACGCTTAACATCAGTTATACAAGATATATTTGGATTACAATGAAGCAGATCACAACGCCAAATATAAAAATAAGCAAAGAAATTAAGTTATGGATAAAAGTAAAAATAAAGATGGGGGGGATAAACAAACTGCAGCAAAAAAAAATCTCAGTTTAGAACATATTTAGGTGCATGTCATTAGGTGTATGCTTTAAATAAAATAAATATACTGTGATGAATAAATAAATAGTTTCATTATTCTTTTTCTTTTAGCATTTAATGCACTTCGATTCTGTAATAGAAATCAAAAAAGGGAGCCGGATGCAAGCAACTTTAAGAAATATACGAGGATAAAACTAAAAATATATTTAGTCTTTACAAAAACATTTAATCTATATAGATTTTGTAAAGTGTGCTCGCAAAAATTCAGCCTTTCAATACAGTGGAAACGGGACTGACATTTGAAAATCAATACAGGCTTATTCTTTAATGATACTTTGGTCAAGTGAAAAATATAATTGCCAAATATATAGGTTAAAAGTTTGTTTAACTGGCAGTAGAAATAATAATTTATGCCTATATTTAATTGTGGAAAATTCATTTTTGTTAAATATTCAGTAATCTAAACCATACATTTAGAGATTTTTAATATTTTACAAATTAAAAATATTGAAGCTGCAATTTAATAAACAACTTATTCCACATAAAATCAACAAGCTAAGTTAATTGTTCAATAAACAAGATGAAAACTTAGAAGTGTTTTCCGAAAAAACTAACACTCTGGCAGAAGGTTTTAGATTTTAAAGTTTTGGAAAATGTTTTTTTTGTGGGGGGGGGGGGGCATTAGATAAATGATAACATAAAAATATTATAAAAAGACTATTCAAAAAATTATATTTATAGATAATTCAATGCTCACTTTTTAATCAATTTTTATCAGAGTTTAAATATTCAGTTATCTAATATTTTATGCTAATAGTTGCTGCAAAAGTGATTTAGTCTAGTAAAGGGGTATTAATATTTGTTTTCAATGAGCTCCAATAGTAAACTTTAACGATATTATGAAAAACATCGTATTAATCAGTCTATAGAACTAATGAAGCTAACCATCAAAAGGAAGAGTGACTTTAAATATATTCACCAAAAGCAATGATGATAATTGACAAACATACTTAGAGATTTCTCAGGATGCCTAGCTAAGGCCCACTCTATGTGCATTTGCTTAGCATTTTTTTAATTATATAGTTTCTAGAATAAAAAAAAAATGATCAGACGAAACGTAGGATAAATTTTAGATTGTAATATTTTGCTTGCTTTACTAAAAGATGTATTAATCATAAACAGAACAGATCTGTTTTGATGTCCCTTGTGTATACATAACATTAAAACACTGATAAATATTGTGAAAATGGCCTATAATAATATTGATGACTAAATAGCATATATATATATATAACTACATTTTAGGAAGTAAACTATATTTAAATTGTCAAGCATTAGCGGTCGAGAGGTCAGCGACAGCTGCCTTACAAGCAGTTGTCCCGGCTTCATGGGTTCACTTCCGGCTGATGCTATGACACATGAGGAAAAAAACATATTTAAATTAACAGAGAAATTTCTAATCAAAGAAAAAGCTGGCTTATAACTACATTGAAGTGCTCTCTATCTACAGCATATTGATAACACATTTTAAAAGCAAAGAACATATTCTTTACCATTTTTCTCCTTTTATATAGAAAAATCTGCAATACTTATTTGCTAGAAGAAATGAATTTTTAATGAATCAGAAATTTATTTATAAATATTTCTTAACTCCATTAGCATTTGTATTTGGCAAGTATAATATTTCTTATTTAAATCTTATCAGTAATGCTTTAAATATAATATTATGCAATATATAGAAATTTACAATGCTAAATGTTTTGAGATTAATTTATTGCAGCAGTCAATATATATTTGAAATGTCCTCTAGCTACAGCATATGACAATACATTTTAATTCCACAGAATTTTTGTAAAAATAATAAAGTAAAAAAAAAAAAAATTTTATTTAAATTTGGAAAAAAGACTAAATTTGACATATATATATAATTTGTAATTTTATGAGGGGTAATTTATTTACTTATAAATGTGATTGTGTCCCCCCCCCCCTTTACTTTGATATTTGAAAGATATCATTAAGACAATAATTTCAGAATCTTTCATTTCATATATATATAACCATTATAAACCAATCAACTAAGACAATCCCAATATATATAACAATGAACAATTTCAAATTGTTGTCAAGGCAACCTCTTTTTATATTGTGTCATCTTGCTGCACAATGGTTATTACTATATATATATATATATATATTAGAAATAGAAATAGAATTTCATTAATAGTCAAAAAATAGTTTTAGTTGATTACTGATATCAATATTTGGAAATTCTGTCTCCATAATTGAATAAAATTATAACAGATAAAAGAAATATAATAATATTTTTATATAGTAAATGAAGTCAACAGATCATTTAAAATCAAGATTTTATAGTAAAATAGATATATTATTAGACGTATTTAGCACTCTGTGCATTTTTAAAAAATTGAAAATCTTGGAAATATAAAATATATATTATATCTTATTTTTTGTTCCATAACTAAAATTTAAGAGGGGAAGATGTTGCAAGTGTCATTATAAAATATATCAAGCGTTGGTAGTCGAGAGGTCAGCGCAGCAGCCTTGCAAGCAAGCAGTTGCTTGCAGACAGTTGTCGCGGATTCGCTTCCCCGGCCGATGCTTTGACATACGGAAAAAAATTAAAAAACAGAGTAAAAAGTGGATTAAATCTTAATTTAACTTTTAAATTTAAAGTTAAAACTAAAAAAAAAGGCACCTTGTTTTTTGAAATACAGCAGTGATGGATTAGATATATATATAAAACCGGGGTAAGCAAATTTTATTTATTCAATTTCTCTGTTTATAACGAGTTTATCATTAGTAGGAGAAATTAGCAACTCTTAGGGTAACATGAGTTTCGAAATGATAAAATTGATAACTGCAAAATAGCTGGAATTCATCATTGAAAGTCTGTTCTTAGTTTCTAAAACCACGAAAGCCCTAAAACACAGTTTTAAAATATTTAATATGTGTAGTTCGGAGGCCCTTATATATCTGCCATCAACACTAACGGCCTATATGCTGAATATTAGTGAAATGTTTCTCTAGTCAGTATAAATATGGTTGCCCTTAGTCTGTTACCAAGTAATCAACCAAGAATTACGTAGAACATCATATCGTCACCATTTCTTAAGTTGCATTGGGTGGCAATAGGTATAGAGAGTTTTGCCTGAATTAAGTAAAAGTTAGACTCATCTGCTAATTATCCCCTGACAATTCTACAGAAGATTGTTCTTGGCTCAGAGATAATGAACTAATTTAATATAAGACTATTCGTGAAATAATTCAAACATCCTAAAAAATCAAGACGGAAAAGTGCAAAAAATAAAAATAACGTATCAAGAACTGAAATAACTTTAGGTAAAATATCGGTAAGATATCTGATACAATTAGTATTATATAATTAATGAAAGCTTTTCTAAATATAAAAAAAGCTATAAATATATATTTTTAAGTATTGTTTGATTTTATTTTTATTGTATAATATGCTTTTTTACTTTCTATAATTATCATTATTATTATAAGTATAGGGGATTGAATTCAGATTTTCAAGCACCCTTCAACTATCCACACTATCTCATACAACTGATACACATGACCACACACATGCGTATTTCGTGATAAACTAGTACTCATCAGTTGGTCCAGATTATCATCTCCCACGCATATATGTAGTCAGTGCTCAGTTATTATAAGATATTCTTCTTTACTTGTTTGCTTATTATTGAAAATAATTATAGAGATTGTATGGAAAATATTAACTTTTAACGATATTAGTTATTATGAAATTGTTTTTTTTTTTAAAAAAAAAATCTCACAATTATTCTACATTTAATTTTTTGTGCTAATTCGTTTTATATCTTAAATAATAATATAAACGGATTACATATAAAGTATGAATAAAAGTTTCAACCAAAAGTTTAAAAAAATAATTTGACGTTCGATAAATGGTTTGAGAATTAATTATTTTGGAAAAGCACTTAATCCCGTTTCAAGTGTAGCACATTGACTAACTTAATTATAACTGGCATCTGAATGAAAGCTGTTCTTGAAAAAAATGGGGGGGGGGGGGGTCTCTTTCAAATACTATGTTGCTTGATTTCAGTCTAGATGGAGATAATCAGAAAATATAACTGCGATTTCTTTGTTAGGCAATATATTTTGATAATTATTTGCTTATGAGAAGTTACAGTTTGATTATCTCAATGATGGGAAAATAAAATTCATGTTCAAATTAATGTCCAGAAATCTTTGCTACCATATACAATATCCATTTTAACATTTAGTTAGAGAAATAAGAAGCATTTGTCAAAATATTTAAAATGGCCTAATTTAATAAATAATAATTCTATAGATATCGGTACATAATCATAAAAATGAGTAAAATAAGATATTGCTTAGCTAAAATCAAATATATGTCTAACAAATGTATGGAATCAAATCATATAATATACATATATAACCAGATAATTCACCTCCATACATATATAGATCTGATTTCAAATCAGCTTTTATATGTTTTAGAGATCTTAATACACTTCAAAGGAAACTTTATTTCACAGAGCAAAGGACTAAACTAGAGATCTTAGTATTACGGCAACTATCCTTACTTGATAAAGAAAAAAATACTATAATTTTTAATTAGGTTAAATAGTATTACATTCGTCTTAGATATTGATTTTTAAATTTAATAAATTAAAGGTTAGTACTAATCCTGTTTCATACATGATGAAATTTGAAAACTTTAATTAATAGGTAACTAATAATCTTCCATGTTAATCGTACACTTCTTTCTACTCATGTGACAACCCTCTTGTATTCTTTAAAAATTTTATAACTGGAAGCTATATAGACCTCGGTTTAACAGGGGGAAAAATTAACTAGTTAAAACTAATCTTAGGAGCATGCGCACCTCCTTTCTGAATCTTTGCAATGATATGCTTAAATATAAATAATGAAGTTGATAGTAATTTCTAGAATACATATGATAATCAGCTACAACTAAGAATATTTAAGCTAACATTTTGTACAAATGACTTTTTGAAGCCATACACCTGATTTCTCCAAAATTACTTACAACACACAATTTATATCCGTATATATATATATAACAATAACTGTACACAACTGTAGAAATATATTTGATTTACATTGTCCAAACTAAATTATTAAATTACACTTAATGTTAAAATAAAAATAATAATTAATCTTTGCTTTTTCTTCGCGAATTACCTTTCAGGTAAGGCTTGAAGTATAGATGGCATCAAAACGTTTGATATCGCTTGATACATAATCGTATCACATACACCTACGATATTTGCAATAGTTTCCGTGCGAAGAACTGGTAACATGTGCGCCGGCATCCCCTGCCAGAAGTGTATTAAAAAACTTTGAACCCTGAATAAAAAATAAGAAACAAAATTTAAATAAATACCTTATAATTTTAAATTATAAGTGTTTGCTATATGAGTATGCTCTATTAATTGTTTAATTTGCCTATGTACATATACTAATATGAATTTGATCAGTGTGTGTATCTTCTAATTTGAAGTCAGGAAGAATGTTACTAGTAATAAGTAATTATTTTTATTATTTTATATTAACAAAATCCAAAATATTTCAAACAACTAAATTCTAAGTGAATACAAATATTAAGATTAGTTGTAATTTCCTTGCTGTTTCAATGAGATTAGTTTATGAATATATATATATATATTGCCCCTTACTTGTAGATATTTTTTTCCATTAATTTTAATTTCGAAAATGATCTTAGTTTTATAGTAATAGTTTTAGGCTGCATGGCCCGAGACAAGTAACTCAAGTTTCGTCATAATTATGTTTAAAGTTGTAATTATAAATTTATTTAACGTACATTTCCCCTCTTTTCTTCCAGAGCGTAAGCTTGTGGTTAAGACCTATAGAGGAATGGGATAAAAGAATAAATTTATTAATAAAGACTAGGGAGTTAGAGGAGAGATGGAGAAATAATATGGAGAGTAAAAAAGAGTTTAAATATATATAGGAAATAAAAACAGAATATTAGGTGTGAGTTAATTTATGATAATAGTAAGGAAAGTAGTTTATTGTTTAAGGCTCTAACGGGATCTTTAACTACAAAAGAATATACATGTAAATGGAAAAATATGGGTGATTTATTTTGTAAATTATGTAAGGAAGGAATTGAAAATATTAGGCATTTGTTAATTGAATGTAAATGTTTGATAACAGAAAGGGTACATATAATGAAGTTGTGGAAAAATAAATATGAAAAGAGTGATTATACAGAAAGTGAATTATTGGTTTTTATGCTGGGTTTGGGAAAAGATAAGGGGGATTTAGATATAAAGGTTATAGAGTTGACAAAAATTATGTTGTGGAAATGGGATAGAGCAGATTATGGGTAAATTTAGAGTGGGGAATGTAAAAGAAAGTGGCTAACAGGTTTATCTGGGCATAATTGTTATGATATTCTTTGACTTCGTTTAAGGAGAAGCCATAATACATCACATCGCATCACATCAGCACATTGCTTGAGGTTTGTTGCCTTAGTAAATATAATTATGTTTATAAATTTGATTGCAATATTAAAAGCAGAAGGGTCACAATATATTATAAATACACAGTATTAAGATATATTTTAAAGACTTTGTTCTTTTTTGTATTGATACTAAATGTAAAGAATCTATAATACCATAGAAAATCTTCTAATTGTATCATTTTTATGATAAATTCAGAAATTTTTTTTACGTGCGGTCTAAACAAATCTTCAATTTCAGACTACATAAAAAGTAGAATCAATTTAAATACACGAACTTGCTTTAGGTAAACTCCATTAATCCAAAGTGCTTATTTCCAGAACTGTTTTATTTTTTTGCGAACTTTTTAGATTTTCTCCCTCCTCATCCCTAATTATTAACTGGAATTCAGCAAAAAGATAGAACTAACAGGCAACTCACTGCAACTAGATATTATTTTTTAGACATAACTAAATGGTTTATTATTTCTTTAATTTTGTTTGTAAATGTGTGGGTGCCAGTTAATTTATTTGTTATAAAAGATTGAAGATCATCTTTAAAGTTTTGTCTGAATTACTGGAAGTTTTTGAATAATAGATATTTGAATTAAAGATATTTTACCTATAATTAAAATGTATTCCAATAATTTAATAATAAAATGTTGTGATCGATTTTATTTCAATTCATGCATTAAATGAAATTCTAAGGTTTTAAAAAAAGGTGCGTCAGTTTTTAATTTACTCTCTTCAATTTAAACATCTCTGAATTAATCCCTTTATAACTATTACTCTTTAAAAATGTATGTTAATAACGTGCAGTCTACGATTATTTCACTTAATTGCCGTTTTAAATAAGAATGGTTTACATAAATATTATTGTTGTTGTATCATTAAGCAACGTGTTATATATATATATATATATATATATATATATATATATATATATATATATATATATATATATATATTAGGAAAACACTGCAAAACCATCCTGCGGAATATATTCTTAACTTCTCACTATTTAGACTTAAGGATATGTCTAATCTTTATAGACCATACCATGTTTAAGTTCCTCATAGGGAGATAACCAGTATTCACTTATTTGATATATCTGGAGCTTATACTTACTTGTAAATTAAGAAAATAAAATGTAAGCTACTTCTGTTTTAAATTGAATAGTAGGACAGAAATGCTAGTAATTTTTGGTTCTCTTCAATAAGGACGGAATATGAAACAAAGCATTATTAATTATGGAATTACTAAGGACAATGTAAAGTATTATTAAATGCTATTCAGAAAAACACTAAGGATAATCGCGTATTTAATCCAGAACTGCACTTGAAAATGTCTTATTTTCAGTATAATAAGGAGAAATAACTGCTTGTGTGTGATTTGGTACCTCGAATGGATATGTTATGAACACTGAAAGGTGCTGGGCATATTTGAAGTTATGCTTTTTTTTTTTAGAAGTTATAAATTTCGCAAAAGTTTATTTTAGTTTAAAATTCGGTTTGGAATGTGTCCCATATTATTTCACAAACCCGAAGCAGAGCTTTGCTAAATGAACTTTTTATTTTGAAGTTACAAAACTAATAACTTTTGTGTCTTTTTTTTTTTATTGCTTGTCATAACTAATGTATATGATAGGTAGATAGGTTTTATTTATTATTATGTTCCGCTGTATAATCTCTGTGTTATTTTGATTTTCAAGACCGTCTCCTGAGCGTACTCAAATGAGGTACGCAGGTAAAAGTGATTCGAATAGGTCTTATTGTTTCCTTACGAGGATGAAAGAAATATTTTTTTAATAATACATTATTAGAGAGGTTTACATTTGTTTTTGTATACTATAATATCTCAAAGCGAAAATTTTATATTCTTTGTTTAAATCAAACGAACTTGAAATTTAAGGAGTCTTCAAGTTTGATAGGGAAAAGTTCGTTAAATTTTAAAGTAAAAGTATCCTAGGGTGCATACTATTAAATTGGTAAAAGGCGCCGCACGCAATATTTAATTATCGTATTACCCAGCACTAGTAAAAAATTTGGTAGTTAATACTATACTAGATTGTATTTTTGGGTGTGTTTTTGTTTTCTCGCACACCTATGATATTTGCTCGATAAAATTCATAGCTCGCAGAACGATTGCTGGCACAAATTGGTACAAGCTGTCGGCGCTTCACCAAATTGAGCGGAATGATTTGATGATCTGAGGGCATTGGTTTTCAGCTATGTATTTAATTGCGTTCGATAATTTGAGAAGCTGGGAGAGAATTAAAAGAAATCTGACTGAGTAAATATAATGTCTAGTAATGGATCGAAAAATAATTTGGTATATGTTACACAATTTTCTTCATATAAGAAGTTTCCAGTTTGTTTTGTATAATTTCATAGTATGATCAACGATAATGGGGAATAGATGCTCTAAGTTGCAAGAAGAAGTGGTCACTAGAATTTAAACAAATAATGGTACTTTGAAGGCATTATATGGGGCTTGTCGAAGCATGACGCTAAAATGATAATGAGTAAGTTGTGTGTGACGTTTTTATGGATTCTTGAAGTCTTGAATAAATGTTCTCAACAAAGATATATTATAGAATCGACATTAATTATTATAGAAGTGTTCAAAGATTATCATTTTTCCAAGAGATTTCTGTAGTGTATAGTATAAATAATCAGTGAAAACATGGCTTTGAAATATTGAATATGTAAATATGATAAATACCGTTAGATTAAATTTTCATATTGAAATAGTGTTATTATATAATAATTAATTTTTTCATATGTTCAAGTAAAATAATTGGTGATATTTTCTTATAATTATATGAGAAAGTCACTGAGAAAAGATTGTTTACCTTATATTAATGCTGCTTGAACGTGGCATACAATGTATAATAATAATATTAATATCGCAATAAAGTGTATGAATTACGGAAAATAATAATCAGAAATAAAGTTATGAAATATAATTACACTCATTTAATATAGAAGAGTCAACATTATAGTAAATAAATATATTTAAAATTTTGTTATATTTATTTAAATAAAAGTTAATAATCTCATCAAATCATCAGAATAAAGATTATTTTGCTATGAAGGAAATGTATTTTGAATTAGAAATGAGTTATTTAGTCAATTATATAAAAAGTTGCTTTGTTGAAGCTTTCACGTATGAATATTTTTTATTTTATCATTGGGGAGTAATTTCCTCTTGAAAGTATAAGGTTTATATATTTTTTTGTAATAATAATATAATAGAAGTCATTTATTTATTGTCTTATAGATGAAACATGTAAGCAAAGTATGTGTTCAAAGTCGGGATATTTAAGTTTCATTATTAATTTGTTTAGATAGTAGGGATAATCCCAAACTGATGCTAAAAATTTATTTAATAGTTTAAAAGTCTGTAAAACAAAGAGCCCATTTGAAAATATTATGTTAAACCAAATTTATTTTTGTTTATTGTAATAAATGATTTGTTTAATTATTTAAATTTTAAACAACTGTGATCGTGAGTTATTCTTGTGTACATTCGTATTTCCATTTCCACATCTCCACATTTCATAAATCTATTATAAAACAGATATATTATTTTATAGTTATCATATTAAATTTGCTGGTATCTGACAATATTGTTTTCCTTAATCCAAGCATTATAAATGAGCATTTGCCACTTGATAAAGATATTAGAAAGGTTGCCAAGTCAGTATATTTGTTAGATGGTGATATGAGATTAAAATACCCTATCTCTGTCGTTATCTTATTATTGAAACACAGTAAAATATTTTAGTCAATTCGTTTCATTATATTTTCTCATACTTTAGAATTATAACTTATGGGCAATGTAGTTTATTAATTCAACTGTGTTCATTAAATTCCCTGAGATCTTATTATTTATTTCTTGATTGGCATTAAAGTAGATGTTTAGATTATGATATGCCAAGTCATAGAATTGTTAAGAGTATAATTATAGTAAACTGATATATGTTATACTTGGATGAAGGGAGAAATTAAGTTTAAAGTATATTTTTAATAGACTGTACTAAGTGAACATTATGATTCTTTATCATACAATTAATTAACAAAGGAATTTACATTATATCTAATATTTTATAATATTT
>JAQFVV010014992.1:0-22481 GCA_028023455.1 Epiperipatus broadwayi | reverse complement strand
TTTAAACCACTAAACATCACATGATCACTATCTCATACTAGCACAATAATTGTTATTAAACAATTCAAAACAAAACAACACTCTCCATATAGTAGTGCCATCTTGTGCCAACAAGAGCAATCAATGGATGCCAGAAGGCTTGTGCATAAAATCCCTATCTAGTGCCTACTCATCCAACATCCCCAGACTAGTTTCTGGCTTGTGGCCTTCATCAGTGAGGAGCCTTGGATCTGAGAGCACTGCACCTAGATCTTAGGATCTAATGCAACCCTCCAGCACCCACCTTTTAACTCTATTTAACTACAAAACTATGAGAATGAAATTGAAAACACTATTAATATTTTCAATCCAAGCTCAATAGCTTATATAGTCATATGGGTCTGAACTCAATTCAGCACCCATACATTTTGGTGTCTTTGGCTCTTTAACAACCATAGCCACCACTATCCTATTAGGCAGGATTGGTGTTAAACCACTAAACATCACATGATCACTATCTCATACTAACACAATAATTGTTATTAAACAATTCAAAACAAAACAACACTCTCCATATAGTAGTGCCATCTTGTGCCAACAAGAGCAATCAATGGATGCCAGAAGGCTTGTGCATAAAATCCCTATCTAGTGCCTACTCATCCAACATCCCCAGACTAGTTTCTGGCTTGTGGCCTTCATCAGTGAGGAGCCTTGGATCTGAGAGCACTGCACCTAGATCTTAGGATCTAATGCAACCCTCCAGCACCCACCTTTTAACTCTATTTAACTACAAAACTATGAGAATGAAATTGAAAACACTATTAATATTTTCAATCCAAGCTCAATAGCTTATATAGTCATATGGGTCTGAACTCAATTCAGCACCCATACATTTTGGTGTCTTTGGCTCTTTAACAACCATAGCCACCACTATCCTATTAGGCAGGATTGGTGTTAAACCACTAAACATCACATGATCACTATCTCATACTAGCACAATAATTGTTATTAAACAATTCAAAACAAAACAACACTCTCCATATAGTAGTGCCATCTTGTGCCAACAAGAGCAATCAATGGATTCAAAAACAATTCAAAACAATTGTTTTGAATTGTTTAATAACAATTATTGTGCTAGTATGAGATAGTGATCATGTGATGTTTAGTGGTTTAACACCAATCCTGCCTAATAGGATAGTGGTGGCTATGGTTGTTAAAGAGCCAAAGACACCAAAATGTATGGGTGCTGAATTGAGTTCAGACCCATATGACTATATAAGCTATTGAGCTTGGATTGAAAATATTAATAGTGTTTTCAATTTCATTCTCATAGTTTTGTAGTTAAATAGAGTTAAAAGGTGGGTGCTGGAGGGTTGCATTAGATCCTAAGATCTAGGTGCAGTGCTCTCAGATCCAAGGCTCCTCACTGATGAAGGCCACAAGCCAGAAACTAGTCTGGGGATGTTGGATGAGTAGGCACTAGATAGGGATTTTATGCACAAGCCTTCTGGCATCCATTGATTGCTCTTGTTGGCACAAGATGGCACTACTATATGGAGAGTGTTGTTTTGTTTTGAATTGTTTAATAACAATTATTGTGCTAGTATGAGATAGTGATCATGTGATGTTTAGTGGTTTAACACCAATCCTGCCTAATAGGATAGTGGTGGCTATGGTTGTTAAAGAGCCAAAGACACCAAAATGTATGGGTGCTGAATTGAGTTCAGACCCATATGACTATATAAGCTATTGAGATTGGATTGAAAATATTAATAGTGTTTTCAATTTCATTCTCATAGTTTTGTAGTTAAATAGAGTTAAAAAGGTGGGTGCTGGAGGGTTGCATTAGATCCTAAGATCTAGGTGCAGTGCTCTCAGATCCAAGGCTCCTCACTGATGAAGGCCACAAGCCAGAAACTAGTCTGGGGATGTTGGATGAGTAGGCACTAGATAGGGATTTTATGCACAAGCCTTCTGGCATCCATTGATTGCTCTTGTTGGCACAAGATGGCACTACTATATGGAGAGTGTTGTTTTGTTTTGAATTGTTTAATAACAATTATTGTGCTAGTATGAGATAGTGATCATGTGATGTTTAGTGGTTTAACACCAATCCTGCCTAATAGGATAGTGGTGGCTATTGTTGTTAAAGAGCCAAAGACACCAAAATGTATGGGTGCTGAATTGAGTTCAGACCCATATGACTATATAAGCTATTGAGCTTGGATTGAAAATATTAATAGTGTTTTCAATTTCATTCTCATAGTTTTGTAGTTAAATAGAGTTAAAAGGTGGGTGCTGGAGGGTTGCATTAGATCCTAAGATCTAGGTGCAGTGCTCTCAGATCCAAGGCTCCTCACTGATGAAGGCCACAAGCCAGAAACTAGTCTGGGGATGTTGGATGAGTAGGCACTAGATAGGGATTTTATGCACAAGCCTTCTGGCATCCATTGATTGCTCTTGTTGGCACAAGATGGCACTACTATATGGAGAGTGTTGTTTTGTTTTGAATTGTTAAGTAGATAAATTTATTAAAGTTATCGTAGAATGAATTAATATGCACAATGGACTTTTAATATAATAATTTATATAATTAATATTTTTTATATTACATGTTATTTTTTCTCAAAATTAGTTTGAGATAATAGCTAAATAATAACACTTGCCAAGTGAAACACAATTATTCTAGCAACATATTCAGATTGACATCCGTCATAAACTTTAATAAGAATAATTAAATAATTAATTGTTCAAAAGGACATAGGACATTTGAGCATAGGAGAGACAAAGCATAGGAGAAACAAGTTAAGTTTCATTCAGGAAATTTTAGCCCCAAACCCATCACTCTTAATGAAATCTATTGTTTAAAGATATATAATAAAATATTGAAGCTTTTATTTATATATAATCATAAGATACTTAAATGTAATTTAAAAAAAAAAAAAAAACTCCAGATAAAATAGTAATTTATGCAGTGATATATATGTAAGTAATTAAATATTGAATGAGTAAAATTAAAAAACAAATAGAAAAATAAAAATGTTTAAGATTTGTTTTCTAAGCTAATTTAAGTCATTAAATTTATTGTTTAAAATTCTAATCATTTCTTAACATGTTTGCTTTACTAATAAATTCAGCAAGGAGATGAGTTTCTCTCTTTCTTTGTAAACTCAATTATAAAAGTTATTTCATCAAGTAAACATTTTAATTTATTATCATATATATCATTAGCTGTTCTTAGCTCACTTCAAAGCAAAAACTTCACAATTTCTTTACAAATGTTTATCAGAAGCTTTTCTTTTCCATAAGAACGCAAATATATTTTGTTTCATCGTTTTAACTCAAGTTGAATTTTTTCCTAGAATTTTTTTTTATCTTTCCTGATAATTCATAAAAAATAGTTCTCATCCAAAAATTATTACTTCTTCTTACTATGTATCCAGCCAAATTCTATTCACTTCTTTAACTATCACAATAACATCACTAATGCAAAACAAAATCTAATTAGTCTAGCTTTTTCTTTCTTTTCTATAAGCACATTATATAAATAAAACAAAAATGGAAGTAACGGTATCTTCCAATGAGTTATGTAATGCAAATAAACTATTAAAAGACAGTGAAATCCTTTAGCATTTGTTGGTTATAATTATTTATTATTACAAACACACACACACATACATATATCGTAATCTCCAATAAATAATAAATATAAAATAATAATGGGGTTCTAATATGAAAACTGACTCAGCTAGCATGAACATGAACAAATCCAAGGGAAAGGATGATACAATTTACAGATAATAAATGGGATAGAAAAATAAAAGAGGCTATTTATATTAATAATATTAAGGCAGTTTTGAATAACGATTTGAGCCTGGAAAAAAAATTGATATAAAGTAAAAAATAAAATTTTTAAAAATTTAGTTATATAAAAAATAGAAAGAGGGACCTTCTAATAATGTAAGTGTAAAATTTAAAGAGAGGAGTACTAAAAGTATAATAGTAAGTTTTTTAAGATTTGAATTTAGAAGTTGAAGTTAGGAGATATAAGAGGTGGGTTAAAATGTGTTTAAAATAATATTATAGATTAAAATTAGAGTTAAGTATTTAAAGAGTAATAAGAATAAAATAAACTAAAGAATAAATTTTTTAAAAAATTTAGTTATATAAAAAATAAGAAGAGAAATCTGCTAATAAAAAAGACCAATTATAAAACTAATTACCAATATAATATATACTGAAACAGTCGATCTTAGTTCAAGATCGAGTTTCACTATTCTACCACTTAATCCGCATTTCGCCCCGCTCCTTTTTGTCATATGTATATAATAAATTATATGTGTATTTCTGAGAAGCGTCTATGAGATTTATAAATATAAATCTCAAATATTAACTTTTATAGATGCGACTCAAATATATACATATATTACAGAAGCATATATATAATTAAAAATACTAAATAATTTTGTGTCTTTTAAAATTATATTTTTTTACTTTTATTTTTAATACTTTGTAATTATTTTTCTTCATATAATTACACAAATTTTCAAGATGGAAGATGCAATGTTAAATGTCCAAGAGTAATTAAAGGGATGCGAACATACATTTGTTTCATGGTTTTAAAAGGAATTTTTAAATCAAAGTTAATGAAAGTAAAATTTAAAACAAAGCTAATTGATTTTAAGTTAGCTGTTAACATTTTTATCACATCTATTTCCAATCTGGAAATTGATTTGAATTTATTTTTGACAGTTATCTAGCAACTGCATCACCAATAACAATAGAAAAAATATTTCTGTAGATTCAGGATTCCATTTGAGTTAAGAAATTTAATTAAAAACATTCTTTAAATAACTCAAAACTGATATATAAATAGGGCTAAAAATCTATTGTGTTAGAGTTTGGTCAATAGTCACTAACCGACTTCACATCTGTTTGATTTTTGAAATGGTTTTTGAGTAGGGGCCTAAGCCGCCTTCCTCTCCATTTTCAGTCCGACTCTTTACCATGCAGAGATGTAGTTTCTACCAATCAAGAGTGCCCATGCTGTCTTAGAACCACCAAGGCCAAGAAACATGTTTGTTAGCTTAAGTAGACTCTGCCTGCCACAAAAATTAAAGAATGCTGCCTTCCACAGAAGATTCATCTGTAATTCATTCCATAGAATCATGAGGTAACAAGCCCAAAGCCCTTATAATCTTATTACCTGAATTCTAACTACTAACTCTTAAAAAATTTCATGTTTCTTTATGTTAAACCTCTTTTAACTTGCTAATCAGCGAGCATGTTAAAATAATAATTATTTTCTTAGTATCAATTCTCTATAACCTAAACTAATCTTATTGTATAATATTTCCTCCATCTCATGCTTCTTATTTTTCTTATAATTTAGTGCGGTTATAACTTAATTTTAATATTTTCACTTAATTTTTATTTATAAATTCCAATCAAACCCAGTCTTATGAACTTCTTCTATATCCCGCTACGTAATAGAAAGGGGGGGAGGAATTAATGAGTTCTTGTTATTTATTTCTAAATAGCTCTTAATATTGAGTTTCTCTTTTAAACTGAATATATGCATTTTAAAAAAATATTTTACCGTAAATTTATACAAAATGTATAAATACTTTGCAATCTGGGATGGATATTGGTTTCCATTAATTTTATTAATTTTTTTATTGATCATCATCGCCAAAAGGCTGGAAACCAAATTCTATTTTGTTATTTGCACTTTTAAGTGCGCGAATTTTAGTTTTTTTTATATATGTTAAACAAAATAGTATTGATTCAAGGAGGGGGAGAAATGCATACTTTATTACTGTAACAAAACCCATACATCTCACTAGATAGAGTACACTACCGAATATATATCTTCGATATAGCAAACATACGTGCCTACGTATTTATATTTAAATGAAATGTTTTTGACTTAAATATTGTTATTCAAACTTCTGGGTTCATTCTCATAACTGTAATATATTCCCAACATGTATTTATGGTCATCCGAAGGACTCCAAGTGCCAATCTTATACGAATATAAGAATTATGTGAAGTGAATATATTACCAACAAGAACACTATCTTACATAACGTGAGAGGGGTTTTGACCATCATCTAGCTCAGTCTCATGGTCGGGTGGCATCAAAGCTGGGAGTAGTTATGAATAAGGTTAAGAGTTTTTTTTTTAAATACACCTGGGTTTCTTTTTACGCAGAGTTATTTAACACGATTTCGAAGTTACGCGATTCATGTTTCACTGGAAGTCGAACTCCGATATTGCGCTATTACTTTAAAAAATAAATTTCACACACTTACGTTATATTGAAAGTAATAGCACATTATTGGAATTCGACTTTCAACTTAGTAATTTCAATATTTTCAGTGCTTTATAATAGTAAGATTTTATGCAATAATGAAATTAAAATCATGATTTCCACATTTTATGTACACACACATTAAATTTTACAAGATTATAATGTAAATTTGTTCAAACATTGTGTGTGTTAATTTTGCATTTTAAATCACATTCTGTTTTTGCTTTTTAAAAAAGAATGTTTAATCAATTATTAATCATTTAGTGTCTGCAAGTTTATTTTTAAAAGGTGAGTAATAGCAGTGAAATGAAATTTGATTTTTAAACGGAATTGAAAATTAAAAAATTAAAGACAAAAATAAAAGTTTAGATACAGAAAAAAATGTAGAAAAAGATAATAAAACAGAAGTGGAACCTGTTCCTTTCACTTCCAAAATGATTCGAGAAGGTCTTCCACTTTCTAATCAGTTGACAAATTATTTTCTTACTAATAACACTAATCACGAATGTGCTCTTAAATTCCGAGAGCTAAATGATTGTATGTCTGGATATCATGAGCTTCATAAACAATTAATAAAATCATCATCTCAAAGATTAATTACTAATTATGTTGTCACTAGAAAACCATTAAAACAACATGAGAATGAAGTTGGCGCTAGTTATAGTTTCTCTTGTGAAGAATCTTTACCAGTTTGCAAACGAACCTGTTTATCAGCAAATAGCGTTAATAATTAAAACGTATAAAAAAATGTAAATTACTGTACTGTAAATTATGCATAAAAATATATTATTTTGAATAAAATTAAATATTATAGTTAAAAAAAGTTTGTCTTGTATCAATTTTTTTCAAATTTGAAATTTTTTATTAGTCATATTTTATTTCCTTATTTTTTTTTGCGCGAATTTTAAAGTAATTTTACGTTGGTGCTTTGCTTTTACACGAATTTTGAAAAATCACAGACCGTATCCCCTCTTTTTCAATGTAAATTACATCTATTTTTGCGCAATTTTATTTGCACGTGTTTTCTGAGGAACCTGTCTATTGCGTAAAACGAGACCCAGGTATATACATAAAAATTAAAAAAATTGGATCTGCAAATAAATATCACAGTAAGATTTGTTTTGAGTTTCATTATCAAATCAGTTTTTATTAAAGACTTATAAAGATCAATATTATTCTTTGATCTTTTAGATAAAAAATAAATAAATAAATAATTCAACACTCTACTTTTCTTTCTATATTTAATATTATAAAAAATGTAATAACTACTCTGTCATTTCGATACGCACACATACACCATTCTTTCCAATAGATTTATCACAAATAAATCAAGTAGTGAAGGTCAATACTAAGAAAAGTTTATTTCATGTGACCTCCGACAATAATTACGTTATTTATGTCTGCAATTAAATAGGACTCTAAGAAAATTTCATTAAATTAACTTAGATTGTCACCTTCACTTATTATAAATGGTAAAATTTCTTTTTTGTAAAGGAAAAGAAAAAAAATCAGTACTTATAGTTCTTTACCTGAATTTTCCCTGGGGAATTAGTGAAAGCAGATTTATTTATTTTAAAGAGTTCCATTCATTACAGGTAATAACAGGTAATTCAATGCGAAGGTTCCTGATCTTCATGTCCGTTTATGTCTGTTGGTTGATGGGAATCAGCTTGATTTCATTTTTGGGAATTATATTTTATCCCAAGGCATCTTGATATTATTGGGCATGGCAGCCACAGTTGGTTGGAATTAGGGGTTTGAATCCGACACAGCATGTTCTTACCCCGACATTTCTTTTGGATCCACCATTACATAAGAAAAATATTAAAACTTTTAATATTCTGGATTTATGATTTACTGATCACAGCTGTAACTCTGCAGGGCCAAGACAAAATGCATTATGGGTGACTCTCTTTTATAGCCCATCCATTTGTTCTAGAAGTTTCTTTTGATTTCACTTCCTGTTTCAATGCTGACTAACCAGATCTAGTTGACGTGTGAAAACTTTTATCATAGCTTTTATTGTACATAAAAGAAAGTGAAATCTCATTTCTGTGGGAAACTTCTAGTTTTTTAAACACGAATCAAAAATCTCATTTCTCTCTTTTCAACTACTTAATCCATTCATACACACATTTGTCACATGCACATATATATCATTTCAAAATGACAGAGTCCCTCCGCCGCATTTGTGTATTTGTAACCACCACGTAATAAAAATTAAATATTATATATCTACATATATGTTTAAATACCGATTAAAAATATTATTTGTGACTGGGTTCGAACCCATTTTGTCACATTGCTTATAGTTTTAACTTCTGATTAATGACTTTATCTTACATGGGTCATTATTTTAACATATCACTACGTATTTGTTAAACCACTTAGGGCTTCATTTTAATATTTGAATCTAATGATTTTATATTCTTATAATAGCACTGCTAATATATGTCAGAAATTATCAATAAGCCACATAGGGCTTTGATCTGATTTGCCCGTACCTCATTCTGGGGAGTCCTGCTTCGTTAGTCATTCTTCTCCTCAAAGTATATATTTATATACTGCTTGAATCTGTCTGTACCCCATTCCAGAAGATTTGAAACCTTCTGTCTTTGTGTTCTCATTCATAACAGGGGTCTAAGTCTACTCCCTGGAACAAGTCAGTTACTGTAGTTGAAGCCCTGCATAGACTTACCATAACCCAGATCCATAGCAACTTCCTACCTACCTTTTCCATTTTCGATACTGCTCAGCCTGAAGCTGGCATACCACCTTAAAATTGACGAATGATGTTTCTTGGCTGAAGTTGCCATTTTCTCTTTCACTGACATGATGCTAGTACAACAATTTCTTATATGTCGTTTTCTAGCCTTTTTAACAAAATAAACTGTAATGATGTGTAATAATGAAACGTTTTTCTCTTTAAATATTTTCCATTGGAGTTTTAGATCCAACCTCTCATGAAGCTGCCCTCCCCTTTATTGAAATAAGCTGTTCCCATATTTATAGAGTTTTGTAATATTTGATTGTTAAATGTAGAATAAATAAATAAATGTTTTTAGTATACTTACGGATCAGAATGTATCCTTATTTACTTGTTATAACTAAATTCTATGAAGAAAATAAAGTGTATGTATCAAATGCCAAGGGCATTATATTCAAGCCCTATAAACAGCAAAATTCTATTCTTGCATCTTTATATGTTTTTTTAATGTATAAAACGTCCACCAACCACCCATATAAATCTGTTTTTGTAACATTAAATAAACTCCGATTTTCAAATACACATTTAGTATTGTAATGCCACACTAAATTGATATCTGTTAAAATAAAAATAATTGACTCAAGATTGTCAAATATTTGTAACCAAAATAAAGTTTAAAATGCGTGATGTTGATTATAAATCTATAAAATCATCTTGAATTTTGTCAAAATAAATATTCATATTTTTAAACTTAATCCAGTGTGTTCGAATCTCATTAATATATTTATGTATGTTTTAACTTATGTCTTGGGTTTACTCAATCTCTCATCATCATCTCCAGTTGAGTTCTCATGCAAAATGTTGTAGCACCGGGCCAGGATAGAATGAATTCATGTGATATCACCGTAGGTGTTGTCCATAGTGTTATAGATTTAGGGAATGGGCAATAGGTTAGAATTCATGATTGCTCCGGACCTGTGTATCTTGGGCATGATTGGATTCAGGGTACTTTTGCTTAGATTCTAAATCTTGTTGGATGGACATAGATTTTTGACTGGTACAATATTGATAATTACTTATATACAAACAAAATTATTTATAGTAACAATAATTATCAATGAATATCCAAGCCAATTTCAAAAGTTATATATGGTAACTGTCATATCAGGTATGAAAATTACATATTTTGATCATGATTTTTTTATGGTAAGCATATCAAGACTTATTGACATTTTTGATACTTCAACTAATTAGATGGTAATTATATCAAGATTTATCAATCAGCATAGATTCTTTGAGATCTTTATACAACAACTACTTAAATATAATACATAGTTTCTGACCAATATTAGGATCTTTCTTGAATTTGTTTCAGAAATTCAGGATTACATCCAAAATTAAGAACAAGGAAGATCAATACCCTAATGTGTGGGTGTGTATATATATATATATATCAATTTCTGGAAGGATTATAACATTTCAAAATAATGAGCATACAGTTTCATTCACTTAACTAGAGTGAGATTTTTTTAAATCTTCCTTAACTGTGAATTGATTCAGAGATATTTAATTTTCATAGCATTGTTCCGCTAAACATCCAGTTGGAGATATAATAATTCGAAATTTAAAAAAAAATTAAATTATTTATTAAGATTAAATGAGTATAAATTTATAAAGGAATATATTAGAATACATAACAAGTAGTTGAAATAGATTAAACAATAAATAACGTCTTAGATAAATAATGAGAGTATTAATAAGTTAAATAATAGTAATGTCTTTTATGTTAAAATACTCAGTCCAAATATTGATTTAATAAAATTCAAACAGCAGTAAATTGATAATATTTAATACGATTAATGATTCATAGTATTAAACGTTGTTTATACTGACTTTAACATGTTAAGAATTTTACATTGAAGCTTATAGATTTTCAGTGCAAAAAGTTAAACTAAGAGCTGTGTAGTAACCTACTTGATTAACTGTATATATGAAAAGATAACTGATGTATCAGTCGATTAAGCAGTATGTATATTAAAAACCAGTGAATACATTGTTTGTCCCAATGAAAAGGTAACTGCCTTAGATCTGACTCTGAATCAACATGTTACATAGTAAAATACTTTAGATATTCCCACCACAAAAAGTTTAAGGTACTAACATATTTGGATTATGAATTACAACATGAAATGTGACTGCTTGCTTTTCATTGATCACTCTCCCTGCCATCACAAAATCTTGAGAATCACTTGAAACCATTCTTGTGACTCATGGTTTTTCTATCATATTAATTGTTTAAGTAGTAGTTTTGCCCAATTGAAAACAAAATTTACTGTTAAACCCATTGTTTCATAGTAGTTTAAGATATGAAATACATTATCACATTTCATGTCATAAATCATGATTCAAAATTTTTGTTATGAAGAGTTAAACTATGTCACTATGAAACATATGCATTCATTTAGAGATGATGCTGTAAGAAACTTGGAGGGGGAAGCAATCACCAGCTATTTTGTTGCAATGTAATATTTGAATTGATTCAGAAGTGATATTGCAGACAACTTGTACAAGCAGTTCTTTTCATTAGATCACACTTTGTAATATCTACAAGTAGTTAGCTTCTACATAAGTAAAATAGATCCATAGCACATAAAAATAGTTACAATAATTAAGTAGTGGGTTGTGTGAAAGTCTGAGTTTGAATCCCGCCTATATTACATATATAAATGCAGGTTTAAGCCTGTGCAATGTATTAATTTATATAAATAGTGCACAATAGGTCTGCCCATCCCTCACATATGTATGTATAAATGGATTATTCTCCTGTACATGAGGGGTCAGAATGACTAATATGTCAACATGGGCAGGATGACAACCTTGGCACTAATAAGGGCTTTGAACATTCCATCTTCAGATTTTCAATGAAATGGAAGGCTGAAGAGTTGTGAGTTGGAATAGTTTGAAGCCTGTCCATTAAAGTATGAAGATTGGTTATCTTAATATAAAACTGAGAACTGATTATATATATGTGTGATGATAGTAATCTAGACCAACTGATGATTGCTGGTTTAGCATGAAATATGTATATTGGTGATTATTTATCTTTTCAACATGTGTGTGATCAGGTGAGTCAGCAATATGAGATCATACTGAGAGTAGTGGGTCATGTGAAAGTCTGAGTTCGAATCCCACCTATATTACATATATAAATGCAGGTTTAAGCCTGTACAGTGTATTAATAATTAAGTTAATATTAAAATCAATTGAAGAACTGATAGAGTTTAATAAATCATTTAACTTGTAACAATGCCTGAATGTCATGTTTTAAGAGCATATAAATAAATGTTAAACCAAATTCCAATTATTTTTGGCACATTTTATTTTTGATTAAAATACTGCCCATAAAAATATGAAGAACAACAAAATAATTTTACACAAAGTTTTTTTACATAATTGTATAACAGATCTTGAGAAAATTGAGTATGAAGATATAACTTAAGGCAGATGAAGCATGTATATGTCTGAAACTAGTGGGAAAGTATCTTCCTGGCATTTTTGGCATAGAACATGTACAGGAGCAAAATTAAAATTAAATTTAGATATGAGATTTAGTAGAAGCAGTACTTTGAAGGAATTAAAACAAATGCTTTAGAAAGGATTGCAACATGTGAAAAATTCAAAATGTTAAACAATACAAAGTGATACCCAGTTATTCCACCGCAGATGAATAGCTTTTCTTAATTGCTACAAAAGACATTCATATGAGCTGTTAGTTCAGTTTATTTAGAACAAAATCAGATCAGTGTGTTTTATAACAGTAATGGGTTTAGTAAATAATGTAGAAATAATAAAATTGTTTATAACTGTAAAAAATATTTTTTGATGTATATCTTCTAGTGCTGATAAAAGATGAATAACATTCATGACAAATTAAGTTTAGACTACTTCTACAAATAAAATCTAGAACTACATTAATTGATGAGTTAAGCTGGATTATTCAAATATATGATTTGCCACTACATTTAGCTTACCTTTTTCAATGTTTATTAAAGGGATTGCTAGCATGTAAAAAAATAGCAACCATCTGAGATGAAATTAACATTACTGATTTAAATCTTTATGATTGAATATACTTCAATAAAAATACTTTGATTTTATTACTAAATTTGTTGAGCCATAGAAATTTAATTTGATTAAAAAGATTGGGTAGAATGTTACAAACAGGAGTATATGGTCTCACAATGTAATGCTGATGTGTATGCTAAATGGGATAAATTTTATCAAATTGAATATGATTGCAAGAATGGCCTGTATTTCAAATCATGACTTCAAACCCCCATATTTATAATGATTGATTGTTTCAAATAAATATTGAATCAAGAAGTCTATTACAAAATAAACAACATGAGTCTAAACCAAAGTAATTCTTTCATGACAGATGACACAGACAGCTTGAAAATTTTTAATCTATTTTTATTATTACACAAGTCAAGAGGAGTTACTTATTGGTGAATTTCCAAACATGGAAATTATTATTTGTACATTGGATAATGTTATTGTCAGTATAACTTTGTCTCTGTAAATGACAATAAAAACAACTATTCCTGATCTTACAAATATTATTATTATACACTCTAAATATTTTTACAATAAATGTTAATGGCATTATTCCTAACACTGAAATATTCAGCAAGGCATTTTATGAAATCTCATTTTATTATCAAATTAGTGATTACTAAAACTAAAATCTTGCAACTATTCCAAAGTTTCTTATAGTCCTTAAACATATCCACAGATTTACTTATAAGGCCAATTTTCATCCATCTCAAAGAGACACAAACTATATAATTTTATATATCAAACTTAATAGAAGACATTTAATTCCATCTAATTACTATCTATTCATCATATAAAGTAAAAAATGCTCTGCTGTATCACATATTACTCTGTGCAAATTGCTATACTCAATTACAACTACTTTGGTGGCAATTTTAATTGTACTTTTTTTTTCTTTCCATATGTCATAGCATCGACTGGGAGGTGAACCCACAACTGTCTGCAACCAACTACTTGCTTGCAAGGCGGCTATGATGACCTCTCGGCTAACAACGCTCGACGCAATTTTAATTGTACTTATGAGAGATTACTTCCAGTATTGCAAATCAAGACCATTTATTGACCTAAACAATTTTGCATTATAGCAAACACGCAGTTTTTATTAATGAAAGTGGAACTTCATTAATTGATTTATTTTATCACTTTCTATTTTAAGTCAGTTATTTAAGTACCCTGTAGAACTTTCTCAATCATGAATGCAAAATACATTTAAGTTACAATATCTTAATTAACATATACCAATAGTTAATTTACAGTCAAATTAACCACTTCGGATAACTAAGGTAATACTAGATGTTTCTAGTATATTTCCTTAATATATTCAAATTATTTTCAATAACAATTTGGCTAAAGTTTTTAAATATCATAACTAGCATCTGACACATTAATTTTCTGATTTTAATTATATATATATTGTAACCCTTGGCTTTGCCTAGAAAGCTGATGTTTCATTTATTGCGATATTTAACTAAAAAAAAAATTATAAGAATTTTTATTAAGTTCAACTATCTTTGTAAATCATATTTATTAAAATTATATAAACATAGTCACATCTGAATAGTAAAGTATTTAAAGTATTTCTATCATGAATAAATAATAATGTATTTTTTTATTGTTTTTGCTAAATTATTTTAAGCTTATAATTAAAATGGATTCTAATAAGTTAAATTTAAAACATGTTGCTATAATATTAGCTAAGTTCAGATTATTCTAATATAATTTAGTATATCTAGGTTTTTTTTCATATGTCATAGCATCGGCCGGGAGGCGAACCCACAGCTGTCTGCAACCAACTACTTGCTTGCAAGGCGGCTACGATGATCTCTCGACTAACATTTAATATATCTAGTTTAGTGTCTGAATCCACCTTAATACTAATTAAATTTAATTTAATGTTAAAAGTTAATGGGTAGTTTCATAATTAAAATAAAGTATTTATTTAAATTAATTCGTAATAATAATCAGTTTATTTGTTTAAATAATAATAGTATTAAAACTGAGTTTAGAGATTAAACTAAATTGGTTTAATTTTAAAAAGGTAATTAGTTTATTACTATTTAAAGAAAGAATGAAATTAGATAATTTAAAAGATATACCATGACTTCTAAATATGTGAGTGTGTATGCCTGCAGCAGTGAATTTAATTTTTTATTTGTTAATGGACATATTTTTTTAGTTTGTAATATTTAATATTATTCTAAAGTATTTTTGTTTCGTAAAAAAAAAAGGTTAAATAAAATATTAGTAAACCTTTAAATTTAATTATTAAGATAATTTAAAAGAGTTTAAAAGTTAATAAAATATTTTTATTATTTTTATTTTAACAATATAATTTGTAATTGTAAAATTCATAGACTATCTAGCATGGTTGTCTGTTTGTCTTATTGCTATTTTTAGATTCTTATCATAGAGAACAATCAACTGTTAATTTGAAGGTGGAGAAATCAAGAAAAAATGATGTTTCCTGTCAATCATAAATGATTGACATTAGCAAGTTATAAAAGGATGCAGACACATGTTATGAGAGCAGAAGTAGATTGAAGAGAGAAGCAAATTGAGAAGAAGAAGAGAAGGTTATTTTCTCACTGTCCATCAGAATTGAAAGATGAAGTTTAAAACTTAGATAAAAAAAAAAAAGTATAAAATTTTAAATAAGTTTTCCTTTGTCCAAAGTAAAATGAATAAGTAAAAAAAACTCTATCAGGTAACAAGTTTCATTTGAAGTTAATCAAGGGATCTAAATTAAATATTAAAGGGAAAATTTAGAAAGCAATATGCTAACTAATTGTCTGACAATGTTGAAAACATTATTTTCCAGGACTAAAGCAATACAGGTATCCAGCTTAACTTATTTTATTTTATTTAAGTACTTTATTCATTATGAATTGTTAAATTTCTTATTTGGAAGCAGATTTATTGGAAATTTATCTTATTGTTACCTATAATAGTTTTAACATTCATTTATAACTCATTAAGATAATATAACTCATTAGAAAATTTTAAAATGTTTTATTGTCTTTTGTCTTGGATACATTTATTTAAAAAAAAACTAACCGAGGAAAAGAAAACTGTTTGTTGTGGACACTAATGACTTTTTATTATCATAATATATATATATATTTTTAAAGTGTCATAGCATCGACCGGGACGCGAACCCGCAACCCGGGCAACTGTCTGCAAGTGCAAGGCAGTCGCGCTGACCTCTCGACCACCAATGCAAGACAATTATTATCATAATAATTAAATAGTTTTTATCATATTGACTAAAAAAGGAAAATGCTTGATAAAGTCATTTACGCTTTCACTTACTAATGTTCCTAATTTTGAAAATTGCTAATATAGAATTTATGTCTTTTATTAAGTACTAAATAATTAACAAAAGCTTGTTATTTTTTTTATAAAATGGCTATACTGAATATGCATTTCAAACCTACTTAAACTTAGAGAAGGAAGTTTTGATCAAATTACTATATGAAAGTACTTGAATAAACCACAATATAATTAATGTTTCATTCAGAAAACTTGATTAATTATAAAAGAGATATGTGCAATAAAATGCTATATTGAATATTACTTAAAAGTCTACTTAACTTGAAAAAGAAATGTTTAGGAGCAAACGACTGTATTAAATATTGTGCTTGGAAAACCTTGCTTAAGTTGGAAAGAAGAATGTGTGTTAATTGCTAAATTAAAATAATTACTCGTCTTAAATAAAATGAAAAACCAGTGTAAATATGATAGGAAGTGTTAAACTGTCTTATCGAGTATGTGTTTAATGATTTGTGAATAAATGTCCATTTACTATTAATATTTTCCTTGTGTGTGCATGTATGAAGTCTATATGGAAGAAACTGTCAATTCAAAGGTGTCTTTTAGAATTATATTATCAGCATGGAGAAACATACTTACTTGTTAAATTTATTTGATATTAATCCAGGAGCTGTGCAAAATTAAGAACTTTAATATATTCTTTTTTTTTATTATTAAAAAAAAGTTTTGGTAAAATGCTATGCTTAGGTTTAAGTTATACATTTTATAACTTATTATTATTGTATGCTATTTTAAATATTTATTATTTTTTTATATTTTACATGTTATGGTCTAGCATGTCTGACAGAAGTTCACTTATTAGCATTAATGATACTATGTTCAATATAATGATTTAGTATTAAGTTATTTTAAAGAGTATTGCTTTGTCCTTTATTATGAAAAGTATATTTTTATAATGAATGCTTATATGCTTATAAAAAGTGATGTATATTTCTTGTTTCTTTTAACTGCTTAAGGGTACATTTGACAACTATATTATTACTTTACCAGTTTTATGTATCAATGTAATATTATATTTATTGAGAGTTTAGAATTAATTTCTCTCTAGTATATGTGATATATGTTATCTAATCATTTTACATTTCCAAGGTATGCAAATTTTATTTCCACCTTGATGGTTTGGCTCCCTCATTATTGTTATTGAAATAATTTAGATATTTATTAGGAGATAGAGGGTTATTCTCTCCGATATTGGCGATATTTTCCTTGAGTGATATTTTTTCATATTTTGTGGTTGTAGTGTAGTGATTCATTTTCATTTATTATATATATATCTAGAGACAAGTGCCATAACATATTTTATTGCTTTTGGAAAATGGGTGTGTGTGTATTCTGGGTTCATGCCATCACTAGGTTTATTGCTTTATTAGCTTTTCCTCTAGGAAGTATCTTTATTATACATTTACCACCATGTATGGTGTCATTGATATTTTAGTATGTTAATCATTGATAAGTTTTGTTAGTTTGAAGTGTATTATCCTTTATTCAGGAGCCCTTTTAACTCCCTAACTGTAGATTGAGAGTTTTGATGTATAAATCTGTTTTGCTGTGCTTTTCCAGCACTACGTGAGGTAAAACCAATAATAAATTATTCAAAATTATAAATTTATATTATTTAGCCTAAATAAGTAATATGCATCATCATCATTATAATCCAGAAGTAAATCATTGCTGGATTGGTAAGATCTAAAGGGTCATTCAGGTTTACTCATTGTTGGGACAAATAGCATAGAATGTGTAAATGTATATGTGTAACCTCCATGAACAATTTAAAGATTTAGTACAACTTCAGCAATTAAAGATCATAAAATTAATAAGTAATGCATAATTGGTAAAGCTATAGATTATAGAATTATAGAAATGTTTAGGACATGTATTTTATGCAGGAAAGTATAAAGCTTGCACCAAAAATGTATTAATGATTTAGTATATTTTGATCACTTCAAAGGCCTAGAATATTTTAATTAAAATAATGATAAAATAATTTTTTTAACTCCAAGGATGAAATTTCTTATAATAATTTTTTTCTTATCAAATGTATTTGTCCAAAGACCATCATAGGTTATGGATATTTAATTCAGACATTTCATTTGTTAATTTAGATGAATTTAAAATTGTAAAATGTTCTGTAAGCAACTGCATTAGACTATTGTAATAATATTTTGAAATTCTTTTGTAATAGACTTCCATTAATGTTCTTGTTATAGAATTTGTTTATTGGAAATAAATATTTTGTTGTTAAATCTTGTGTAGTGTCTCTATTATGTTTTGGTATTCCAATCCATATCCAGGAATCTAAACATTATGTAAATTATAATGCAAATATTTTTCATGCTATTTATTCAAGGTACAGACACATAAATTGAAATATTAAACTATTTAATGAAGAATGTATTTAAAATAAATATTATTCATTTATTTTATTGATCACTGTAATTTGAAATTGCAATTTATTTAAATAAGGCTATTTTGTAATCAATTATTGTCTATTTCCATTTAATAAAATTTATGTTATTGATAAATATTTTGAGTGGCCATAAAATTCCTGCCCACTTTTGGTATTCGAATGCTATCCTAGGAGATGATTATATTATTCCAAATTTAGAGTTTTATGCATTGTCTTAGTTAAATTATTTTATTAAAGTTGTTGTTATTGTTGTTGTTGTTATCATAACCATCATCATCATCATTATTATTATCATTATTATTATTATTAAAAAATAATAGGTAGACATTAACTTGTAGACTAAGTGTATGTCTTCTTATGTCTATCACTAGGATGTCATTCATTTATTAACAACATGTTCATAAAATAAAACATTGAGAATTTTTTAACATTAAATATAATATAAGAACTGTGAAATTATAATACCATAATTCTATAAATAAGAACTTATATTTATTGGAAAAAGAAATGCAAAGTGGCATAAACAAATCAGTAAGACTTATAAAAAATGACTATTGATTAAATGTGGATCTGATCATGGAAATAAGATGATGAGGAAGGAGATGGAGATGTAACAGTGTGTTGGAGAGGGGATGATGAAAGAAATTTTATTATAAGAAAGAAATTAATTGTACCCTTATTAATTTGTGTTTTGTGTTATGAATATTGGGAATTTTAAAAGTTTTGCAAGAGTGAGTTGAGACTTCTTCTTTTAAATTTTTATTTAGTCATCTTTGTAATGTTTAGTGATTACGATTATTATAGTTCTCTTTATTCTTGGCACAAATTGTGGTAGCAAAGAACTCAGCTTAGCTGGGTCACTCGATGCATTTGCAACACCATTTCTTTTTAGGTTATAGATTTATGACTTTACTTGCTTATCACCTGTTTTTCTCATAAGGGACAAGATATATTGCATTCTATTTTTTATTTTAAATTATTAATTTCTCTAGCCTATAAACTACAAGTTGAAATTAACAAATCATTTTTTCATTAACCAAAACAACATGATCTTAATGGTGTAAAGAATTATCTCAAATTTCTGAAAAATTGATATCAATGTAATATATTATATTATCCTTATCTTCCCAATGTGGTAAGAATTTCTATTATAGATAATAACTATATTGTCTCTAATACCATTGTTGATAGAGAACTTTTGGAACTTTTTATAGTTAATAACCAAGCTATCTCTGACAATATACCAATGCACTAAACTTTTCTAATTTTATTATTTCAACAAAATTGTTCCATAAAATTTATTGTCTAAAACTATGAGCGATGATCAAATTCCAGCTATTTTTTGTAAATCTTTAAGTAATGTGATATCTCTTCTATATGTTTTGTATAATCATTTATGTTCAGATAGTATTGCTCTATCAATTAAGTCTGTCAACAAACATCTGTCTTAAAATGCACCCTTCAATAGCATATCTTTTGAATTGGTGGATTAAGATCAATCACATTATAAAATATAGATCAGAAATTTTTGCATGCATCGTAATAAAAAAAGCAAAAGATCTTATATTAACAAAATTGCCAATTTCACATCCTGCTATAAAATGTTTTCATATATAAAGCTTTACTTTTATAAATTTGAATAAATACATTGTAATGGTCATATTTGCAAATTTATGCAACAAAATCCCAGAGTTCTGGAAAATTATCCCAAAGTTGATCTAGATGAGGGGTTGAGACCTCAAATCAGATCGCACCTCAGTTTCTTCACCAACACTCCATGATTTACTACCCTATGGATGGCATATATGAGGTTACACTGTCTCAATTTAATTCATGAGCTGGCAGTAGAACAGGGTGGAATATGAGACTCGGAGAATGGTGAATAAATTAGCAATGAATTAAATAAACATACATATATAGGGCTTACTGTGATAATGCATATATTAATAATTAAAAGTAAATTGGAATATATTTGAATAAGATTTGGGATGGACTATGAATAACACCTTGAACATTGTTACAAATTTAATCTTTAATTATTAAAATATAAGTTATTAATACAAAAACAAACAGAAATGCATTGGTGATTCTTACACTTGCACGTGTCTTACAATGATGCGTTGAGTTAATTACAAGGGTCTCATCTTTTATGATGCACTTTAAATAATTTAATTTTAAAGTTTATTATAATTTAATATCTGTGGTTTATAATCATGTCTGAATATGCTATGCCATCTATTCTGGGTTTGCTATAGGAGTCAAATATTACAAGAATGACAATAATAAAATATAACATTCTGACTAACTTATACATAATGAGCAATAAGTGTGCTCCCTATGCAGATTACGTAAATAAACTAGATCTGATATTCAGATCAATGCTGAACTGAATAATAATATGTAGAGACAAACTGGTGATTGTCACGGAGCTTCCAATACTGCGGCACTAAATTAATTAAATAAGAGTTCTCAGTTCCCTTGGACCGTATGACTTGTATCATAAAGTGAACTTTAGTTGGGGGATTAGAGCAGCTTTATAAATTTGTTCTGGACCCTTGTTTCAGTTCTAGGGAGGTTGTCTGAACTAAAATAATGGGGTGGCATTTCACCATAAACCCATTTACAAAGAAACATAGCAAGGCTTATTGCACATGTTATGCTTACATTAGTGACACTTACTAAAATAATATTAATATTACAATTAAACTAATGCGCAAAATACTATAGTTACATTCTGTGAAACTACCTTATTCCAGTTCACTAATTAGCATACCTAAAACATGCTAAGAAGAATTTCATTAAATTAATCTAGTTTAAAGACTAAATCTGAATAGTTTACATAACAAAGGAGGAAAAAGCATATTTGGAGTCTAATTGATTATTAATAATATGCTTTATAATATCATTCTTGTGATTATTTAACTATACATAATGCATTAACATGCAAACTTCAATGATAAGCTAAAACATAGTAGCTTAACTAAGCATACATATATAAGAATAGGTTTCAAAATGGACGTTTATGTTTTCCAAAGCAGCATAAATCAATTATAGAAGAGCTTCTAATCATCTCTCTAAAATTACTAATATTATTAATCTCTGTTTTGAATTATGGCATATCATAAATATCAGTGAAATAAACAAAATAGTATAAAATAAAATAGTTATGATCACAGATTACAAAATAATATAAAATAAAATAGTTATGATCACAGATTAGATACAATTATTATGTTTAGAAGAATTATTTAAAATCATAATCATTCATTTAAGTAGGCAAGATTGTTATAGTTATTATTAATTTAAAGTTGCATTAAGTTGATATTACAGAGTTTAGTTTATTTTAGCAAGAAATTATTTATAAGTTTATAAATTTACATACGTTCAATAAAAATAGCTAGCTTTAGAAACTTATTAGAATAATTTAATTTTAGAGAGTTCTGCAGGAAGAAATATTATCAATAATCTTTTAGATTAGGCATCTGGCATTATTTTTGCACTGGTATTCTTTAATAGGTTGTTCTGATGTCTTATTGACAGCTGGCAGAATGGGTTCCTTCTATTCTACAATGATGATGATGATTTATGGTAAGTGGAATGTTATCACTCTTCCAAAGGAAGATGGCAAA
>JAQFVV010014991.1:0-22504 GCA_028023455.1 Epiperipatus broadwayi | reverse complement strand
ATTTATTTTCCTTTAAATAAAGCATCAATTTTTTTTACAGTACTTAAGAGCTGTGATAATTAAATTTAAAAATATGTTACATTCAATAAATTGTACATATACTACTTACGAAAGTGCGTGTTACTAATTGATTTTCTTGCAATATAAATCTAGAAGGACGATAATATACACCTGGGTCTCGTTTTATGCCGATTATTTTAATGCGATTTTGAAGTTATGTGATTCATGTATCTTCTTAATATCCTTCATATTTCACTATATTTATTAGATATATCAAGAAATTTAAATTATTAATAACTTATTTTGACTTGAAATACTTTTTTTTTTTTCAAAAATATAACGTTATATTAGCACCTTACATGAATATGGCCTGAAGCTGTATCTAGAATCTTAGCTTCTATGTAAATAACTTACTTATACTAATGAATAAATAATAATAATAGATTTACACTTATGTATAAAAATAATGCCATAAATATTCAAAAATTTTAAACCTTTAAAACGTATTTTGTTAGCTATTAACAGAAATAAATATTTTTTTTAGATTTTTAAAATAAATAATAACGAAGATTTTATTGATTTTATAAACTGAAAATAATCTTTCTAATGATAATCTTTTGTTTTGATTGCGATTTCATTTTTTTAATATAGAAACAGCACAAGACTGGAAGTGGCGCTAGTTGTACATCACGTCATGAATCTGATTTCTTACTAATTCACAAACGAATGCATATTGTAAAATAGTAGTTAATGATTAAAATATGTATGAAAAAATGTAAAATTAAATACTGTAGTTAATAAAAAAAGTAAAAAAAGTTTGTCTTATTTTTTTTTTTCCATATATTTGCAATATTTTATTAGTCATACTTTATTTCCTTATTTTTTTAATGCAAATTTTAAAGTAATTTTTCCTTGTTGCTTTGCTTTTATGCCAATTTCTGAAAATTATAGGAATCTATCCTCCATTTTTCAAGGCATGTTACATTTATTTTTGTGTGATTTCTATTGTGCATGTTTTCTGAGGAACCTATCTACCGCATAAAATGAGACTCAGGTGTATTAATAAATGTGTATGCATAGTTTTACATTTATTCTCGAATTTAGTTTACAAATAAAATAAAGCAACAAAAAATATATGCATTATTATTTTAAATAAATAAAAAATGAGTTTATTAATAAAATTAATATAACTATACTGTTATTTAAAAATTATAATTATTTAAAAAATGCATAGATAAGGTTTAAAGATTTTAGAACGTCGAATTCAAACACGCTCAGTGAGAAAGTTGGCAAGACATTTGAAATTTTATATAGCATTTTCTAAAGTCACTAGAAAGATAGACCTTGTTTTTTAATAGTTTTTTGTTAGTCATTCATTTGATTACAGATTAGTTACTTAATAAATAATATTTCTGTAGTGTAATTTTCACTATACCACTTTCAAGATAGAAACTTGTTTCTATCCACTTTTAACATCTTGTAGTGGGGTGTAATCATAAACATATGACCAAAGACATGTACAAAAGATGTATGATTCCCAAGATGCACTATTTGTGCTGAACTAGTACTTATCCATTGGCCCAGATCAAAATCTCTTACATCTTTATTATTGTTTGGAATATATAGATAGACAACTACTACAGTTTCTATCTAATGATGATTTTAAATATTTTACGAATAATTTATTTGTTATCATCATTATATAAATATAAATCAGACAGTTTTCTTAAATTATGTAATTTTTTAATCTTGCTGTGGGTAAATATTTTGATATCAGGGGAGGGTCTGTCTATATTGTTTTTTGGATGTTCATTAATGTAATTTACTCAGTGCTTACTTCAATTCTTTCTTTGCACATCCCTTGGATTGTTAGTGGTAAAGAGTCATAAAAATGTGTTTTTTTTCTTATCTCAAATTCTTTAATAAATGTTTTGCATTTGATTAATTTATAATCAGCTTCATAATCGAAAACTAAAGTGATTTCATCATTAATATTATTAATTAATCAATATTCAATTTATCTGCAAAACTAAATAGTTATAATTATCAACAGATGTCCATATACATTTCAATACATTGTCATGGCTTTGATGAGGTTGATCACACCTCATAGTTTTAAATGATGATTGTTAATTAATATTTTTATGAATTTTCCATATCACATCATTATTTTTTTTATAAAATGCAGAGATTTTTATGAACTAATGCTTTAATTATTGCAATGGCTGGATCTACTTTATAATATTTTTAATACTTTGTCCCTTTCTTTAGATAAAATTATAACATTATTACTCACTAATACATAATCTTTGTATAGAAAGGTTTTCTTTTTTTTTTGGGGGGGGGGAGGGCATTTCAAAACACTTTGTATAATGAATTTAGCCTTTTCCTATTATCCTTTTTTTTTATCCAATCATTTAATCAATGATAGGTTTGATCAAGTTCATTCTATCGTAAATTTTCAAAACTTTATGTTTTAACTATTTATAGGATTAATGATAAGGTATCAGATATTTCAATTGTGGGAAAGTTTTAAAACTTGATTTTAAATAATTCAAAAATTTTATTTAAAGAATTGCTGTTGTTGATTGTCCTAGAGCTATCTGTTCTTACCTTCTACAAAGGAATCCATGATTTTCTCCAGCTGGCAAAGGAATATATTACCTAAAGCAGTTAAAGAATCTCTGCTTTAGTAGTAAATAATACTAAACTATATTTATTTTTTAAGCTTTTGGTTTAATGACATTATAACTGAAAAATAAAAACGAATGTCCATTTTCCTGATAGATTTATTTCATTACAACATTCTGAAAGTTTACTTCATCCATTGTTTTTTCCAATCTTTTTTTTTACTATTATCTCACACTGGGAACTAAAGGGTTTTTTTTTCACTTTATGTAAGTAAAGCCTTGTTATAATTAGTACTATTTTTTATCACTTTTTTATTAAAGATCTATCATTATTTTCTTCAAAAATTACTTCACTTCTAGATCTTATATTTTTCATTCAAAGTATTTTATTCTATATAATACAACAACTCTATATTTATTTTGAAATTTATTTCCGTCTAAGCAATTTAACAGTTTCACACCTCACTTTACAGTTTTTCTATATAATTTTATTTTATACTATTTATAATTAATTCTCTCACTACTAAACTAAAACATTTTCTTTAGTATTTTTTTTTTATAATTTAGTGTACGTATTCATGCATATGCATTCATATTTTATATTAAAGCCTTATTTAAAAACAAAATATAAAATAAATTAAGAAAAATTTCACTGGTGGGGAAAATTTGTATTCAGTAAAACAAATTGCTTCTGTTTGTAATAAAGATAATATTTTTAGCTATATACATATTAATAAACTACTTGATTTTTAAATATACTCTAATTTAGCTTATACATATTCATTTCCTCATTTTTTTATTAGTAATTTTGTGTCTGGAAATGTAATAAATTTATTAATCCTATTGTTTTAAAAAATATGCCTCATTAATTTATTGGTTTAAATATGAAAAAAAAAAAAAAACGAAAATAAATAGCTTTTTTTTTTTTAAAGTTTAAAAACTTTAAAATTTTTAAACAAAATTGTAATCCCTTTTATTTCTAAGAAATTATAAAATTAGTTTTTTAAAAAAATATAACTTTATAAATCCGTTTCAATAATTGTTCGAGAAAGTGGACTTCCTATAAAGTACCTGTTTTTTTTTTTTTTGTTGTTTTTTTTTTTGTTTGTTTAATCTTTCCGCCTACTTGCTTGTGGCCGGTTGGTTCGTTATAAAATCCTATCTTGTGATCTTTGGATATCCTCAAAACTGAAAAATAACTATTAAAAACTAGTTTGGTTAACAATCCCCCCAGTTCAACTATCGGAAAGGCAAAATGAGGACTTTCTGGGTTATACTTGTCTTATTGTCAGAGTTTATCTTTTATACAGAGCAAATTTCAGGTAAGTTGCGTGTAAAAAAATATTAGTTTAAATATGGCCATATTATATTTATGAAAATATTAATGTCTGTTAATAATTATAATTACTGATTTCAAAATAACTATACCAATTATCATAATTTATAATTAAGTATCAAAAACCAAATGCAATTACACGTAAACTTAAGCTTTTTTATTAAATATTGCACTTAAACTTTGTTTAACAGCGATATTTTTCTGTGCGTGGTTAGTTTGTGTTTGACGAAGAATAATTATATAACTTTGTTGCAAAACTTTTATTCTGCAATTATCTAATAAATTTATAATTTTATAATTGGTTAATAATTTAAGTACCAGTATTCAAAATCAGTTACATGCCAACTTAAGTGCTTTAATAGCTAGTTTCTTAGTAGTAATATTTCTTACATATATTTAATATTTTTGATAAAACTAGTAAGATATTTTTATTGAATGTCTTTTTCTCTGAATAAATCCGTTAAATTTGAACACATACGTTTTTCAAATTCTTATCACTTAAACTGGGATAGAGACCCGTTGTCAAGAATCCTCTTATGCTAGTGTAGCGTAGGATAGCTTGAATCTGCTATAGAGTGACATACTTTAGAACTGGGAATCCATGGATCTCTTGTTCATTTCTTTCACTTCGAATACTTAGAACTTTGTATGAATTCCTAAGTAATAATTCATTTCATTATTTTTAGAAGCCATTGCTTAACTCTCTGAGGTAATTGTAAATATAGATCTATATATTTGTTCATATACATTTGTATTATATAATTTTGCTCGCAGCTATCCTGACTCTCTCTCTCTCTCTCTCTCTCTCTCTCTCTTTATATATATATATATAATTTATCAAAGCTTTCAATTATGCAGAAACAGTGTTAAAATAAGTTTAGTTCTCTAGAAGTTCTTAATGTAATCTTGCTGCAGTATAATGATAATGAGTAATTTTAAAAGTGGATTAGAGACTATAATATTACTTGGAAAATATTGTATTTTGGAAAATTTATTTAAAATCAAATTTTTCTTTACAAAGATAACAGGATTTTGACTATGCAGTCCAATTATGCCTTGGCACTAAATGGAGCTAGATCATAGTACCTGGAGAATATTAATTAAATGTGTACTATTAGTTGTAATATTGGTTATGATATTTGTAATAACACATAGGATAGTAATAGATATAAAAATATTTTTATTGGTATTGGTTTTATAAATATGTGCCTGAAATGAGCATAGTTTCTTTGTGCAAACAATTCAAGTCTTGAATGTAAACCAGGCTTTATAGTTAAAATGAGTTGTCAAGGGTTAAAAATAGTATTGTTTCTTTATTGTTTAGAAGAAATGAGTTTTTGAATTTAAAAGATAGTTATAGTTGTTGTTTTTTTTAAGAAAATAAATTCATTGAATGGATATAGAATGTGTAATGATGGATTTACTGAGCGATCTAATTTGATACCCATTTTGTTCTTAAATTTGTTTGCTGTAGCAATGAAAAACTAATTATATATTTTTATACTGTAGTATTTATTGGCATTTTATTAATGCTTATATTTTTTCACTATTACTCTTAGAGATAAAACCTTCCACACAGTAGCACCACCCCAGACTAGTTTCTAGCTTGTGGCTTTCATCAGTGAGGAGCCTTGGACCTTCTGCATCCATTTATTACTCTGGCTTGCACTGAGTGGTGCTACTGTATGGAGACTTTTGCCTCTATAAAAAACAGCTTGTGTAAGCATAAAGAATGGTGAGTGTGTGATGTTTGATGGTTTAGTACTCTTGGAGGTCTATGGATGTTGATGTTTTACAACATTAGCCTCATTTGCAGACAATCAATAATGAACATGCCATTTTATCTGTAGAAATCAAAATAATAAAAATAAAAAAAAACAAAGGAAAGCAAGGAATAAAAAGTTTAATAACGATATTTGCTATAATTATACAAGGCAATTTATGAATCACACTATAACTGTATATAGCACATGGCGGTATTTTTAACTAATTATTTGATATATTTTGTTGCTGTTATTTAATTTTTTTGTTTTGCAGTAAATTTTAATTGTATGTCTTTGTTGCATTTTATCCTCATTCCTATACTTTTAATATAAAATAATAAATATTATACTTTTTGGAGTATTATTAACTGTGTTATTTTTATAGTATTCAGTAAGTCCGTTAATGAAGATTCTTTATTTAATTTAATAATAATAAAATATTGTAGTAATAAATTCTCATCACTTCCAAGAAACTGAAAAACATACCTGCTTTTTTTTTTTTTGGAATCTTGCAAAAGACGTTAAATAAAACATGATGAATATGACGTTTATGTTATAGTCAGCTAATCCAAATGCTGCAATTATATCTTCAGAGCAAAATACTTCACTTGCCAAATTTTGCCGCAGAACACTAAAGCTGATGATGCGTTTTAAAAAATATATTTATCTTTCTATTTTATAAATCATCAAAAATACTTAGAATTATTTATATTCCTCAATTAATAATAATTCAAGTTTACACTTTCTAAAGATGTTTCCAAAATATAAAACTTTTGAGTATTTTCAACGTTATGCGCTAAACTATTCGAAATGATCGTTAACACACTGCAAATCATGAATCTAAGAAGATATAATTTTTGTTTTGTTTTTTAATTGTTTCAAATTAAAAACTCCACCGTTATATTTTTATGACATCTTGGTGCTTGCTTCAAAACGTTACCTACAAATAGTATCAAAATTTATTGTCATGGAAATGAAAACCAAGATAGTACACATTTGTGTTTAATACCAGCTTCAATTTTAAATATCTCAGACTTTTCAGTAGCAATCATAACTGCTTGTTCTTATTTTTGTTATAAGAATAAGGTAAATAATCTTTGAGTGACAACCATTTAATTTCAATTTTTTTCTACTTAACTGAGTTAAATGCCTTGACCAATATATAAATCACACTTTTGACCACAATGCAACTTTTGCTTTTTCCAATAAAAACCATGTCTATAATTTTTGATATCACTTTAAAACTATATCGTATATCTGGTGACTATTTAGTCATTATTAGTACCAATCTGTTCAACACAATCTTTGAAAGTAGTTTTTATATAACTTAAAACAACAATACTTTTTATGATAATGACTAAAATTATTTCTATCTATTTTATAAATTGCAATTAGAAACCCTTCTTAAGATCAGATAATCGAACTTCTTATACTTCCAAATAAATTTTAATAATTTTAAAAGAAACATGCTTTCTTTCTATTTGTAAAATTATAAAGAGCTTTTTTAATTTTACTAAGTTGAATGTTATGATCCAAATCATCAATAAATGTATATTATAATGTATATATGTAAATATATAAAATTACTTAATCAATACTACTATCTTTTTAATTAAATGCTATACATCAAATTTTTGTAAAAACATTTGCATATTTTTATTTTATTACACTATGTTTTGGAAACAGTTATATGCGATGAATTAGTATTCATCCCATTTATTGTTTAAGTTTAGAAATTTGTTTCAATATTATACTTTTTTACAATTTTTATATTCATATGGATTATAAAATTAACCATTACTAAAATTTGATTTACTTAGCTATTGATCACTATTTGTATTAGATATTGGATTTTCATTGACTGGATAGATATTTTTGATATACTTGAGTTTCTTTCTCATTGGTTAATAAAGTTTTCTTGGAGATAAGTTACATAAATTGGCTTGCTGGATTTTAATATTTATATTTATTTTTGGCACTAACAAGAGCTTTGAACGCTCCATCATCAGAATTTCAATGAAATGGAAGGCTGAAGAATTGTGAGTTGGATAGTTTGAAGCATGTCCATTAAAGTATGAAGATTGGCTATTTTAATATAAAGCTGATCACTGATTATATATATATATATATATATATATATATATATATATATATATATGTGTGTGTGTGTGTGTGTGTGAGAGAGAGAGAGAGAGAGAGAGAGGATAGTAATCTAGACCAACTGATAATTGCTGGTTTAGCATGAAATACACATATTGGTGATTATTTATTTTTTCAACATGTGTGTGATCAGGTGGGTCAACAATATAAGATGACACAGAGTAGTGAGTTGTGTGAAAGTCTGAGTTCAAATCCCACATATATTACATATATCAATGCAGTTCTAAGCCTATATAATGTATCAAATAGTTGAAAGAAAATAATTGTCAGTATAAATTAGTAATCTAAATGCAATACTTTTATTTTTTTAATATTAACTTATTTTTGAACTCCATTATTCGCTAAGTGAGCATTAATCTAAGTCATTAAATTAGCTAACTCATTAAGTTAACTTATTAAGTGAGACAAAGGTCTTTAGTCAGTGATGATATTGTTTAAGATTTGCTTTACCTCTGCTTCTGCAGTTGTCTGTATTGATATTTTGTTCAGTTTTTTTAAAAAACAGAAACAGTAAATTCTGAATTAAAAAAACTGATTTATTAATTCAAAAAAATTTAAAGGTGTTAATTAAGTTAATTGTTTTACAATTTTGAGATTATTTGTGACATTATTATGAGAAGAATTTTAGAATAGCACAAAAGTTGATTTTTTGCATTATTTATTAAAGATTTGAATTATTTTTCACAGTAATTGTAGTGTGCGTGTAAACACTTTTATTTTGAATTTACATGTTTTATTTTTAAAAATAAAAATTAACAAAATCTGGTTTAAGGCTAATAAAAAAAAACCTGCCAAAATGCTGATTATGCTTTATGGATCTGCCTGCTAACACCTTTTCTGAGAGTGTAGTAGGATCTTTTAGCTATTTTAAAAATTGATAGATGCAACTTTAAATTTTAAAGCAAAATTTTACAGGTTTATTAGGGCATGAAATTTAAACATTTCTGTTTTAAAAATAATGAAGATGTTAATTTTCTTGAATTTCTCACTTGATTGTTTTCCTTTGCACCATCCAAGAAAAAAGATTCCATTGTACTCATTATGCATCCACTTTAAATATGTTTTAATGTTTACAAAGTTTAAATATAATTTTTAGATTGTTTATTATTTGTATACTTATATCTCTAACAAACAAAGACCTATAAATTAATGTGTAATATAGAACAATAATACTAAAATTAAATGAATGATTAGAAATTCATCAAAGAAAACAATAGGAATGTTACTCTACAAAAGAGTTAAAACAATAATAAAGTAATAGACTGAAATCTTGAATCAATGCTTAAGTCTATTATTTTCAATATTTGCTTCAAGCAGTGAACCATTTGATTGTTTTTGTCCTGTATTGTTTATAACAAAGATATAGTAATGGAGATCAGAAATACAGACTTGGGGATTGTAGTATGCTTGAATATCTCATAATATTCACATGACTTTTTCTTTTGCCAAATTATTCATAACAATATACTATATTATGAAAGTACACCAGTTTCAAAACAATGGCTTTCTTTCCCTGAGCAGTTTTTAACAGTAATATATTTTAACCAATAAAGTTATCATTATTAACATTTTATTGTTGAAAATTTATTTATGGCATTTCACCTCTATTTTCTGGTATATTTATAGGAAAATATGATGCTATTATGCCAAGATACTTTATAGTTAAAATTTTTATTTGAAAATAATAAACAAATTGTCTTAAATATATATTTTTATGAGGGAGTGGTATTATTCTCCTAAACTGGGAAATTGCATCTAAATATTTAAAAAAAAAATCAAAGAAGATGAAAAACACATTAAACAGCTCAGCAACTTCTTTGTATATTAAAGACAGTAAACTATATAAAATCATCTGAATAATACCTCTGAGACAGTTTTTCTAATGAAGTTCAGTTAAACTTCTAGAAATATAAAAATCTCAGTTTTCAGAATAGAATAAAAACTGGAATCTATCATTTACTCATTAACATAATAGAAAAAAATGGTATAAATTAGCTTGGACAACTGTCATGTGATTTACATTTGATACCATATGGTTTTGTAAAAAAATGATCAAGTTTATTATCTAAATAAAAATGAATAGTGGATTTGAAAGTTAAAATGTGATTATTATTAATCTATTTTTTTCAAAAACAGATTATATTTGCCTGTTCAATAGATTTTATTTAAACTTTTAGAAATCTAAAAATTCAATTTTGTTCAAATACTTTTCTAGTTCTCATTATCTATATTAAGTTCTTAGACCAAGTAAAAGAAATAATTCTTCTTTTAATTATAGAAGTTGCATTGTTATCATATTAAAAATTTATGTTTTACAGAAACTTGTACTGTTATGATAAGATAAATTTGTCTTTAATATCATTACCATGTTTATTAATAAAAAATTAATAACAATAAACTCTTTTTCTCTTTAAAAATATGGTTCCAAATGATCTTTCATATATAAAAGTCAAATAGATTTACTTTCTTCCTTTTTCTTTTTAAAAAGTTTATTTATCTACATGAATCCATATATACTCCAGTACATTATGCATATGTGTCCAACATTGATATTGCTGGATCTGTAAATATTTTATACATTGATGTAAAATGTAATAAAAACTTGATTAAAAAAATAAAGAATAGGAGAGGTATGTAATTGTAATAGTAAAATTTATATAATGAAAAGTGTTATATATAGTTGCTAAAGAAATGTTATTATGAGTTTAAAAAATATATATTTATAACAATAAATATACTGCAGTGCATTGATCTTTATATTACTTCTAGAATAGCATTCAAAAAGGGTCCTTATTTTGAAGGCAATCAGCCTGTCAGTTTTTACTTTAAAATAATGGCTTGAGGGCATTTGGTTTTTATTATCTCTTGTTTTTAGTTGGGTGCTTTCTAATTGAGTAACTATAAATAGATAATTCCACCATTCAATTTTTTCTATCTAAAAACATCCATTAAAAATATACAGAGAATATCAATGGATTGAAAAGATTGCTATACATTGATTTCTTACACCTATAAATAAACTACAGAGCTTTGATCATTATATTACATCTAAAGTGGCATTCAAAAGATGATTGTTATTTTGAGTATAGTCAGCCTGTCAGTTTTCACTTTAAAATCTTGACTTAGGAGCAGTTGGCTTTCATTATCTTGTATTCTCAAATTGAGTACTTTCTAATTGAGTAATTATAAATGGATAACTCCATCATTCATTTATAACAATAATATATATATATATATTAATTATTATTTTTGGGCTAAACCGTGTATTATTTTCCATTACATACAGATATTTTGACAAACTAGCATCCAAAAATAATAATTTATCTATATCATACAACCATGAAAACATTATATATATATATATATATATATATATATATATATATATATGTTTTAGATCTGAAGATACACGTATATATATATATGTGTGTGTGTGTGTGTGTGTGTGTGTGTGTGTGTGTGTAGATCCTTGATAATGACTACAAGGAGGTAATTAAATCATTGGAAACATGTGCATATATATATATATGGATTCATGTAAATAAATAAAGTTCTTAAAAAGAAAACGGAAGAAAGTAAATCTATCGAATTTTTTTTTATATGAAATGATAAATATATATCTTTGTCCAATGAACAGACCCACAAGACTATCCAAAGCTAATTCATTCATTTTTAAATTATGTTCTGTTCATTCCCCCCATCTTTTATATCAACAAGTAAGACTGATCTTTTTTCTTTTATTTCTAATCACTTATTTTTTTCTTTATTGGTATATATTCAATCCAGTCTCTCCTTTACCTCTAAATTTCTCAATCTTCTTTTTCATTTTTTTTTCAAAACTTCATTTGTCATTTTATTCATCAAACTAATGTTTTTCATTCTACTCCATAATTACATCTCAAAGATAGGTTTCCAATAATAATACACTCCACATATAATTAATCTTTTTGTTTAATTTTTTGTTTTACAAAATATTTTATTTCTTTTAACAAATACCTTGTTTGCCAATACTATTTTTCTTTTAACTTCACATTATTTATTGCATCTTCACTCAACCAACTCCCCAAATATATAAACCCATTCCCCTGTTATGACTATATTATTAGAAATATTAACTTGGTATTTTTGTATTTCTTTTTATCTATAAACATTTGATCTTCACAATGTTACATTCATTCTACATTTTATATATCTTTTCTTCAACTTATTCAACATATTCTTGAGATTCTTTTCATCTTCAATTATAAGAGTTTTATTATATGAAAATATTTTACATTTTATTACTCTATCTCCAATATTATCTCCTCCACAGTTAAATATTTATTTAAGAATGACTTCTAAATAAATATTAAAAAGCAAAGGTAATCATTCTTGTCAAACTCCTCTTTCAATATTCACTTATTTTGTTTCAGTATTTTCTAATCCAATTTGTATTGTTTGTTCATTACATTTATTCCAAATCAATATTATCTTTTTTTAAAATATTTTATTTTTATTTCATATGATTTTATCAAATGCTTTTTCCAAATCCATAAAATATATTAATTTTTTTTTATCTTTTTCAATATATCTGTCTGCAATCATTGTAATAATACCAATACCTATTTCTTTTTTCTTTTATGAAAACTAATCTTTTTCCAATATAATATTCTATATTCCCATACATTTTTTGAATTAAAATTCTCAATAATATTTTAATGCATTAAACAACATAATTATTGTCATGTACTTTTCATAATTGACAACTTTTTTAATAGTAAAAATCATTATAAAAAATATTAGGTCGAACTCCATTATAACATCATTATTATATATCAAGTTTCAGTCCAACAATTTTCTTCATAGTAATTTCTTTCTTCTTTTTCAAAAAATATATAGATTGTTGTATCAATTATAATAGTTTTATCATTGTTCCATCTCTTTTGATTTAATCACTTTTTTGGTAAATACGTTTAAGTACTTCAATATCTTTTTCATCTTTAAGTTTATAATCAATTGCACCATTTTCTTGTCTAAACAAATGTTGAAGATATTCTTTGCATTTTTTTAGTATACTACCCCCATTAGTTGATATTTTTTTAACATTCTTATCAGTTATTTACTCATTAACTATTAACTATTGTTCCCCAAGTGACATTTCTAATTCTATCAAATCCATGTTTTTCTTGTTGGAACACTTCTATCTCTATTCATTACTTATTCCAATATTATTCTTTTACTAAATCTGTTTCTCTTCTTGTTTTTTCTATATGCTATTTGCCTTTTCTTACTATTGACAGTCTTCCATCTTCTCATATTTTTATCTTTTTTAATAACTTTCTGTTATTTAAGTTCATTAAGCTCTCCTTAGATGAATAATTTACATCACATTTTTTGTCATTTTTAATATTCTCTCTTTAATTTTATATCAACCTTTATCAAAATTATTATTATATTTCTCATTTTTATCAATTCTCTTAATTATTTTTTACATACTAAACCAAATCTTTCTTTCTCCATTTTTATCATTTCATCCAAGCCCCATTTTATATATATCTTTTCCCTTTTCATTTTTTTTTTTTATATTTTAACTTTAATTTAATCATAACCATATTGTGCTTAGAGTTTATATCAGCCCCAGGCAAAGCATATGAATTTTTAATAAAAATGTTATATCTATCCTGTTTCAATATATAGTGTATATAATATATTTCCCATTACCTGGAACTTTGCATATATACAATCTCATTGGAGAATTTTTGAATCAAATGTTTACAATCACTAATTATTATTTTTTATAAAGTTCTACAAGCAGTAATTCCCAATAATTTTTTTATTCCTTACTTTTTTCCCACAACAGCATTTTATGTAGCTAATAACAATATTTGTATTTTTATTATCTTGTATCTATTTCTGCATCATCATAATTCCTAGTTTGTATTGTATCCATCAAAACATGTTTATCCATCCAACATGAGCTGAAACTCACAAAATGTACTTCAAACCCAGTCAAGCCCAAGATTTAGGTCAGGGACCAGCCTGAATTCGAACCCAATCTCTAAGCCCCAGATCTAACACCTAATGAATAACATAATAGTGATGGCACATGAGAATTAATCTTAATCTGGCCGACTAGCAAAGCTGAGCAAAACAATGAGACATCTATTAACTATGACTATATTAAAATATACATAAGTCTGACTGTAATATGTGGAAGTGGAGGAAAAGGAATTCAAACTACTCAAATAAGTTAGACAATAAAATATAATTTAATATAATAAAAAATTATTTATATACATTTATAAATTAAGTACATTAGTATGTGTGTGAATGAGCAAGTGGTAGATAATTACATAGTGTCATTATGCTATTATTTCTCATATGCTCTTTATTAGCTAAATGGTATATTACAAATAAACACACATCTTTGGTGGGTCCAATATTAAGATGCCAATCAGTATTAGAAAGAAGTTACATAATACTGCCATTAACGCTTTGATTTATGGTTCAGAAACATGGTGACTAACATATATTTTTCTAGGAGCGTTCCAAAATTCATTAGACATATGATATAAACTATTTTCACACCATTATGGTCATGAAAATAAACAAAATACATTTGAAAGATTATATTTGAAACTATGACAAAATATTTAATGAAAAATTATTTTAATGATAGTAAGACGAATGCTTTATTTTTCCCAAGGCATATAAATACTCTTAAATATAGATATATAAATCATGACAGCGAGATTGTATAAGACTGAAATAAATTTAATTAATAAAATAGAAATAGTTGGCATTTATATATATCTTTTAAGCAAAGCTTAATTTTAATATTAGAGCATTAAAACTGGGTCATGAAGCAAAAATAATACTAATACAAATAAGTTTGTGGTGCTGACATAATAGCCTAAAATAACTAAGAGGAAAAGGTCATGCTTCTGGATAAAAAATGAAATCTCACACCCCTTTATTGGGTAGTGCTTAGAGAAAAGTGGATAGGCATGGCGTGGCCCAGACTTTTTCTGGTATAACCGATGTGAGAGGCCTTTTATCTATATGAAGTGAATATGCATAGAATGTGCCAAACTTACGGGATCACCACAAGAAGTATTTTATATGAAATAAATATGGTTCCAGATAGCTCAACTATCTATGGAACGAGGTACGAAAAGAAATCTATGGGTTCGAACTTGTTGCAACCCCCAGATTAGAAGCACATAATATATATATATATATATATATATATATATATATATATATATATATATATATATATACGAAGATAGACTAAATGACAGAAACACAGTAATGATATATGTCTCTAACAACATTGAATAAATTTTACTGCTTTAAAATAAATGACCCTTGTTTGAATACTATAATACGCCATGCAATTATAATATATATATATATATAGAGAGAGAGAGAGAGAGAATATTTTATTTAATAAAATATACGTTAAGATTTTACCTAGTAAAAGAAACATTACGATTTACATTTCAAATTAATAAACTATATGTTAAGATTTGATTTAGTAACAGAAACATTAAGATTCATCCCCATCCCTTTTCTGATATTTAAAATAAATCAATCTGACTTTCATTGATTTTACAATAACTGAAATATTTAAATACAAAATTTGAAATTTTAAGAGTATGGAAAATATAAGAAGACTGGCAGTTATAGAAAATAATTAATGGGTCACTCTTTCAGAATTGAATACAAACAAAACATTTTAAAAGATTTCAAAACGTTAATTAGTTTAAGTTCTAGATTTACACCGGTAGAAAATCCAGAGTTAAACAAATATATATATATATATTAAAACATAAATAAAATGTTGACTCGAAAACAATCTGGCGAGTATATTAATTAATAATGCATTGTTTTAAATGGACGTTAATAACTTGCTTCATGAAGGTTTACTTACAAAAAATGACAGAAAAGATTTTTATAAATTAAGCTCGAGTTTGTTTGAGATTAGCAAATTAATAAAAAAAAATCATATATATATAAAAAATCAAGTAATAAATAACTAACCGCACCAAAATTAAAGAAAGTAAGAGCATACGAGATAGATTAGATATAACAAAATCATTTGAGAGCAAATTTACATATTAATTTAAAAGATAGAAAATTGAACAATACATTAGTAATCTTGATAGCAGGATTTGAGATTAGTGAGGCTAGATTCGTAAAAGTTACCTTGCACAAATTTAATAAGTCTATTTTCATGCATGGCAAATTGAGGATCCAAAATGAATTCTTCTTGGTGACAGCAAGCTTCTCTATTAGCATTTTTAAAGTTCTCCATTGGGCCTTTACTAGACTTTAGGGTAGCAGAATATTATGGCCACGAAAGACAACCCACAAGAGTCAGGAAAAGCTTTTACTAGATCATCTTGAGATTTCAAAACAGCATAGTGTCTAGTAGCAATCACTTCTCTCCATAGTAGCTAATCTCTCTCTTTCTAAAAGTAGCTAATCTTCTTTCAATTGTAGTTAATCTCATCTGATTCAAAATTCAGTCATTTTATACTTTCTCTTTTATCAGTTGTTTTTGAAGATGAAACAATAAGATAACGTCCAAAAATAAATTCAAATCTATTTCCAGATTAGAAATAGATTTAACAACATGTTTTTAACAAAAGAAAAATTTTAATCTACTTAATCCCATTTATTTTGAGTAAACTTTAATTAAAAAAAATACCTCCCTTTAATTATTTTTGGACAATTAACAACAGTCACATCTTCCATATTGGATTTTATAAAAAATATATAGTTTAATAGAAAAACAAGCAATTTAAAAGAAAAAGCTAAAAATGACATATAATAAATATTTAAAAACATCAATATTTTGTTAGTAAGTTTTGCTCCTATGTATATATTTGAGCTGCATCTATAATACTTTAATAAAAAAAACTAATAATTAATAAAAAGAATTAATAATAATTTTAAAACATGTTATTGAAACATTAAATTTTATAATTTAGGCGCGCATCTCAAATATATACATGAAATATATATACACGACAAAAGGAGCGGGATGGAAAATAGGGATTTAAACACAGGTTAGAAAGTAGAAACATGAATCACAATCTTAAGCTAAGATTGACTGCTTCAGTATATAACCTTGTACAAACACCAAAACATTAGAAGTTTCAGTTATTCTCATCAATATAATTCTAACATCAATATAATATATTTTTTCCACACTAGTCTAACTTTTTTCCAACACCAATATCAGCTCCATTTAATGCTCTATGCCCAATAGACTTCTCCATTCTTTTCCACTTCACTTTACTTAAATAGCACAATATCAATATTATTTATTTTCACTTTCAAATTTTCAAACTTCTCTCAGACTCTTATATTACAAGAACCAACTCTAAATGTTTCTTCTTTTGATACATTACCTTAATAAATATTTTTCAAGTTATAATTTTAGTAATCTCATATCCTGATGGGCAAGATATCTAAGCCTTCCTTAATTATGTGAAGCATTCTTAATCATAATAAAAGACAAAGAAATTATAAGGCAAAATGTTTTTATTGCCTTCTTTGTTCAACATTAATCTTCATCACATAATTAATGCACTAGCTGTTTTTTAAAAAAATGTTTGTGATTCTACTGCATTCCTCTTCATTGTTGCCATCTATGACGATCTAGCACAGGCTTGTAAAAATGCTTTTGCTGATCCAACAGATTGTTGACATATTCAATGTTGATCAAATCTCTATTACACATTTAGTGTCATGGAAACTGTGGCATTCTTATAGAAACAAACATTGTACCTTTTATAGAGAATACTTTCTAATTGTCAGCTACTGCATACACACATTTTTTTTTTTGCTTTTCCGCAATTAGTCTTGAAGGTCATTCCTCTATCCACAATCTGAAAGTGCTCTGGATAATATGGGATCTATACTCTGCAATCCAATCCAGAGATGTACATATATACTATAACTTTAAAAAATATTTTAATATGACTTTGAAACTCCACAGACATTTGTTTATGTCTTAATTTTTTTATCAACTTTATTAAACTTTCCTGATCGAAAGTTAAATATTAACAAATTTTAATATGAAATCAAATAAGTTGTTGTTTTTATTTTTATCAAAAAGGAGAGAAAGAGGATTGAAAAACATTTTTATTATATCTAAAATTCGAATGCATGCCGGCTAAATAAATAAAATTAGTTTTGACACATGAATAACGACATAGAAAAAAAATTATGGTAATTATAAAATGTATATTTTACAAATTAGTTGTCTTCTAATAGGATATTGTAAAAGTATGTGCTTATATCAAATCCTATTATTCATATTTTCTTAATAAATGATTACATCAAAATTTGTTATTAATATGTTTTATTAAATATTAGTGTATTTGAATATAGGGTCCAATTTTCAATGTTGGTTTGCAACTTATATATTTATATTATTTCAAAGATATGTAATTTGTTATTTTAGTGTATATTTTTGATTTTAAAATATTAATTTGAAAATAATTATAATGTGTTTAAAATGGTAATATATATTAATAGACGGCTATTAATTTATATGATAAACTCACGTTTCTCTTAGTAATAATAGTTGACTAATTTCAATTGTTAATTCTAAAACCAGATTTATGATTAAATTATAATAAAATATGTTATAATTTAGTAATATATATATATATTATAACTAGTTATAATATATAAGTTTGTTTTCTTTAAAATATTCCGAAAATTTGGAAGCAATGACATTTGTTGTAAAACTAACAAAACCTCATATTCATCTTGATAAAATGTAACATAACTGTATTAAACAGGCTTGAGTAAGTACAATTGTAAAATAAAATTAAGTACTGGTCAGGTTTGTAAGTAGAGATGATAATGATCAAGTAAGTTCAATACTTTAATGTATATCAATTACACTTGCAATAAGAATCCAAGTGGCATTAGCATGGATATATATATATCCAAATGTGATAATCTCTACCAGTGCAAAATTAGAAAAGCCATTGAGATACTTAAAAGGCTAGATTGTATCAATAAGCGAGATGATACATGCAAACTTCCTCCTATTTGGAAAGATTTTAAAAAAAAAAAAAAAAAAACATTTAACATGTTTGCTATTGGTAGCACTTTAACTTTTTTTTTTTTTTTCAAATCAGTGATTGTAGCGCCTCTACAACCATCTTTCTACCTTTTATCACCCAGTGGCTGACTTGTGTGATCAAGTTGAAATGTCACTATATCAATATTTAATTTTTTTAACACAGATGAACCCACAAAATATGCCTTATATATATTGAAACAGTAAGATTCGTATTCGAATCTTAAGTTTCACCTTTTTCTGTCGTCTCTCACTGACCGGTCTATCCCGCCCAAATTTAAACTTTTTGATATCGAATTGTGTGTGTAACAATATTAAAAATGTATAAATATATGTAGAATTCAGCATAAACATGCACACATTTCGATCTCAAATTAAACGCAATAAATAGGGATAAAATAATATAATTTAGGTTTCTTTTAGTTATATAATTTTGTATAATTTTAATCATTTATTTTGGATTATAAAATTCGTATTTATTGCTTTGTTTAAATTTCATTTAATAATAATTCTAAAAATATCTGATGTAATATTTAATTAAAAGTTAAAATAATCTTATGTTCCCTTTTTGTTTTTGAAATTTAAAAGCATCGGTCAGTGATAAATAATAGATTAATTAAAGAAAAATTCCCCAAAATTAATTAGTAAATGTAAAATGTAAACAATAGAACGGCAGCTTTCTTTAATTAAAAACCAACTAAATGCATTGATTATCCTCAGGGCAGATTAAGTAGAACCTAAAAATATCTTAACAAAAATGTGAAAGATCAAGATAAAAAAAGAGGCCATCTTAGACTTGCTGGAGACATTCACTTAAACTTTAGCTTTGCTCTCGATCACTGAGAGTCTCCAAAAATATAAAAATAATTTGTTCCTGCCAAGGTATGACCGAGTAAAGCACCTAGATTATTCTCCATCGGGATATGGCCTATCGGATGCTGAACCTTCCATTGCCCGTCATAAATTCACCATGAAGATCTGCTGCCTGAAACGAATGAGAAAGCTGCTGCTGCCATGAAATTAAATGAATATCTAAATCCAAGAAAGAATTGCCACTCGTGAACTTTTTGCTGCTAAACTAATGGAATCAGAAAACTTCTTATAAAACAGGTACCTGTCTGTGTTCAAACTCTAGAGTAATCTAATAATATGCTATAGCTTTTCTTCATACTACTTATCTAAATTATAAAATGTAAAACTACCATCTGTGTAGCTAAAACTGAATAATTAACTTAATGTGTAAATTTCTCTACCAATCTAGCTTACCTCATTTTGTCTTGGGTGCATATTTCTATAATCTACATTTCTATCTATAGTTATTATTTAATTATTGCATGCTCTAATTATTTCAATTTTCAAAGTTTAAATCTATAATCGCTTAAAACAATGAATGCGTGTCAAATTTTCACTAATATTTACTTTCTTTAATAACTTAACTTTCATATAAATCGACACGCATTCAATGCTTCATTTATTGTAATGCAGGGGTCTACAACTTCGCAAATGGCTAACATATTAGTTATAATAATTCCCAATTTATATATATGTTTTGTATTTACTAAATCATCATGAATAATTCCAGAAAATTACATTTCTTTGAGAGTCGCCAACGTTCTTTAATAAATGTTGATAATGTAGGACCAAGTTAGAAATCTGTTGAAATCTCATCATAATCGTTTATACAGTATACATGTGTTACATTTTAGAGATGCGATGATCTATTCCACCATAAATATTCCGGATTCTTCAGGGTTGAAATTAACCCCCGTCGTCCTACACAAGCGGACATAATAAATGCTCCCGTAGGATTTGACCTGTCATGCAGCCAGCTGGCAAATTGCGACACATACCGCTTGTCCCTGGTTATGCTTATGTGACACCTTACTTTGTCGGGCCATGGCAGAGACCAGCCTGACAGTTTTATAAACTGATTCGCGGCATTGCAGTTTCAATATACCGCCATTCCATATCGCCTTTCTAAAGCGTACCACATGTTCCTTTGCTCAATTCTATTATTCTATATATCACTCCGCCTCTACATTATCTTCGTAATTCACTCTCAAATAAATGTTTGCCCTTAGTTATAAATAAATATTTTAATTAAATAAATATATGTCTGCCGTTACTCTTATAACCCATACTTTAGACTCTTGCATTGCAAAGGTATAAATCCATCCAGGCATGCATTAGAAATACTTACTCGAGAATTTTAGGTAGCTAGATTACGTCTAAACAAAGAAATGTATTCCTTTTGTAATCATTTCAGTATCGGAAATACCGCTACTGAAATCCTCAATATAAAATAATGTCTAAATAAATAAATGTACTCTTTAAAATATAATCATGTCGCAAATTCTGCTACGAAGCTTTCAATCCCTAAAATATTATTAGTAAATGATTTTATTAAAATGTATTAATAAATAATTTTAAACTATATGTCTGCAGTTACGTTTCATTTATTTGATACCCATTCTATATAATATTTCCTCGATTATGTAAATATGAATGTTTAGTTAATATTAGTTTGATTATTGGCTAACTCGAGAATAAAATTATGAGTCTCTTGCATATCCCTGACCACCGTGCCTAAGGAAATATTTACTAATGTCACATCAGATGCGTTGTTTCGTGGATTGTATTGTGGAACCGATAAACTATGTTCGAACTCAGTACCATGGGTGGCTTCGCTACTCGATGGTGCTGCTGTTCTGTATGGTGGTCGAATTCTGCACTATGTTTACGAGTCATACATTTTCTGACCATTACAATATATATATATATATAATTGAAATGTTTTCTGGGTACATCAGAGTATAATTTATTGTATAAAAATATATATACCAACATTTTGACCAGGTCACACTGATCATCAACTGGGTAATAAGTATTATGAAAATAATTTGTAAAATATATATATTGTATATATTTTTATACAATAAATTATACATGGATATACCAGATAACATTTCATTTATATCTGTGACCCATAAAAAAATAACCAATTGCTACAATTTTAAACTTGCTAACTGGTTTAAAAATCCAAGTCTGGTTTGTGTTCTATCTTTATGTCTTCATTAATATATATATATATATATATATATATATATATATATATATATATATATATATATATATATATATATATATATATATATATATATATATATATATATATATATATATATATATATATATTGTGCCATTACAATTTAGTCACTAGCTAAATTTATAGTAATGTGCATGTAGAAAAGGTAAAACAAAATCATCATCACATTTTTATATAATCATAAATGAAGCTGTAGGGCATCCAAGTTTAAACCCTACAAGGTCCAGTTCTAAAAGCTTTAAACAGAGAAAGAATGGGTCAACAATTACATGCTTTACTTGTTTGTGTGTTGATAGAAAGGTAATACACACATTTAAACTATTTAATATTTAATTTTTCTTTAAAAAGCAAAGTTATAATGCATACATATAGGCAATGTATGTGTAAATTATTTATTTGTTTTATATTTCAAATATTAAA